>BQNB010027256.1:0-54982 GCA_026074375.1 Tanacetum coccineum | reverse complement strand
AAGCAACATTTATTCTTGGAATTAAAATCTACAGAGATAGGTCAAAGCGATTGATTGGACTTGGTCAAAATGCTTACATGGATAAGATCTTAAAGAGATATAGGATGGATAATTCCAAACGTGGTCATATCCCCATGCAAGAAAGACTTAACTTGAACAAAACACAAGGTGTTTCAACACCTAAATAGGTGAAGCGTATGCAAAATGTACCTTATGCTTCGGCTGTGGGTTCCATTATGTATGCAGTAAGATGCACTAGACCTGATATTGCGTTCACGCAAAATATAACAAGCCAGTTTCAACAGAATCCTGGTGAACTTCACTGGACTGCTGTGAAAAATATTCTTAAGTATTTAAGGAATACTAAAGATATGTTCTTGGTTTATGGTGGAAATCTGGAAGCTAAACTTCGAGTTGATTGCTATTGCAATGCCGGATTTGACACCGATATAGATGATATGAAATCTCAGACAGGATACGTCTTCATTTTGAATGGAAGGCGCAGTAGACTAGAAAAGCTCCAAGTAAAGTACTACTGCAAAGCCTACTACATAAGCTAAATTACATAGTTGCTTTAGAAGCAGAGATGGAAGCTGTTTGGATTAGGAAGTTTATTTTAGGGTTTGGTATAGCACCAACAATAAACAAACCTATTAAGATGTTTGCGACAATTCAGCCGCACTTCTTATTGCCAACGAACCGGCGGTTCAGAAGGGCGCCAGACACTACCATAGAAGATACCTTCTTAAAGTTCACACATATGACAATCTAGCTTACTCAACATGCTAGGAGCATGGGACTTAGTTTAGCTAGTAGTTTCAGGTAGATCTGTGTTTAGTATTTGGATAAGAGATGTTTGAACAATTTATTTTATGATAATGATACTTGGTATTTTTGTTATTTTTTTATCTTAAATTGTGTCATATATTTGCATGTTTAACTCCATGAATAATAATAGTTATTATTCTAAATTAATCCATTGTGAATTAACAATATGGAAATATTATTAAATTAAGACAATTCTGAGTGATTGGTGATATTATAGATATTAAGGATGTGTCCACCAAACTCACATGATATTCATAAGATGAATATTGGATTTCCCCAACAACAAGAATATTACTTTATGAATCGTCGTCATTAAGTAAATCTTGTAAGTGATTTTATTTACAAAATCCTTAGACTTGAGATGCAAGTAGGTCTTGCATATGTGGATAATCCTTCTTGATCTAGTCTAAGTTATCCTAAAAAATGGATAACTAATAAGGGCTATTTCAGAAGTGATTGTGAAACATGATGACTTGGCAATTGTAGTCAATATAGAATTTGTTCCTTCAATAGTTGAAGAATGATGCCACTGGGCCTCTCGTAGAATTAATCAGATGTGTGTATGGCCGTACCCGAAAACTCATGTAGATATGTCTCATTGATTTTCGGTAATCTTGATTAGTTACATATACGAGAAACAGAATCGTTAAATAATGGAATGACATTGATCCATATCCATTTTTAACACGGTATCGGAAACAAAGGGATTATAAATTCATAAATCATTTGTCCGTGTCTTTAGATGCTTACCACACTTGGATGTTTCTGGGAGCATTGGCATGTTGCTAGATGCTTACCAATGTTATTGTATAATTTATACATGTCCAAGTGGGAGTTGTTGGATTATGAACAAAATATAAATTATATATGTCCGGAATTTATTCGAGCCTAAGGGGACGCACACGTTAATATGTAGAATAACGTTTTAATATATTAATGTAATATATTAATTAGTGTTTAACAAACGATCGTTAAAAGTTTAAAAAGAATAAATATTAGTTGTTAATAGTTAAAGGACAAATATGAATCAGAGAACCACAATGATGAAATAACTATGGATTTAGTTGGAGAAACATTTTTTAACTGGTACATTTCTCTATGGAAAAACACCAAAAAAGCCTAAAATGTTATAAAATTAACTAACTACCCCTGGTTAGTTTAAATCCGTGAAACCCTTTGCTTACTCTCGACCATACGAGTAAGATCCCTAGA
Source organism: Tanacetum coccineum (assembly GCA_026074375.1). NCBI lineage: Eukaryota > Viridiplantae > Streptophyta > Magnoliopsida > Asterales > Asteraceae > Tanacetum > Tanacetum coccineum. Next base: position 52,942 of record BQNB010027256.1, on the reverse strand, counting down.
AAAACCTTTGAGCCATTCCCTATGGTCTTTTTTCACACATATTATATTTTGTTACACCTTTACACCTTAGCCTACTATGTAGATTAAGCCTACTTTAATCAAGTTGCTAGTTGCTTTTGTATAAAGTTTTGTATTTCATGTGTCAAAGTGAAATTTTCTATTTCTGTTATGGTCGGGAAATTGCACAATGCAATGGGAAAATATGTAGCTCGTGTATTTTGCTACTTTCACGATTATGTATTATATTTGAAGTGAAGTGTTGAAGAAAAAATTGTTGGGAATTATGCATTCCTGACTTAGTACCGTTAGTTATATTAGTTAGTACCACTAGTTGTAATTTGTACTCACAGTACAAAATGTTAGTACTGATTAGATAGTTAATACCGTTAGTATAAAATAGTTAGTACCGTTTATGCAATATGCATGAGATATCTTAGGAAAGGATATGCATGATCTTTATACGCGTTTTGTAAAGCCCATTAGGGTTTCCTTAGTCTATAAAATGAACCCTAGGTGTAACACCCCCAAATTGGGTCGCAGCGGAATATGGGTCCGGGGCGTGTTACTTCTTAGATCAATAACACAAGATATATATAGAACGACCAAAAAGTCGTTTGAAAACGATACATTAGATTTAACAAAGTAATTGTTACATAAGCCCGAAGCTTAACTTGTTCACTTGATCAAAATACAAAGATTTTCAGCCCATAACAGATAACAAAATGAAATGCGACAAAATCTTTAATGCATGACATCCAATTCAAAACCACCAATGTTCCATCTCCAAACCTCTGTGCTTATTAATACCCCCTGAAAAACATTGCTTTAAAAACGTCAACAATAATGTTGGTGGAAATTCCATAGGCTTTGAATAATCATAATTGTAGGACCACAAGATCTCCCAAGTGTATGATACTGCAAGACAATGCAGATAACAATATAAATGTAAAACGTTTGCTCATAATTAGCTCATGACAACTGAAGCGTGACGTTATGTAAGTAACCTAAAATAATGGCCTGCCCTTGCCCCGTGGGTGATGTTCTAAACCGAACCCAACATCCTATTATTCACCAAGGTATAACGTCCGTTGTTCAAGTGATAGCTAATCGACCCGCACGGGGTTGTGTCAAAAACCCAATAGATCTATTCTTAACATTCGCAAGGCTACGCACGGTGTAAATTAACCAGTTCCATTATAATGGCTCAATTGGGTTTATTCGCTACGTTAGCGCACCATGTAATCATAATAAAAACTTAACCACTATTGTCCTAGATTGTAAAACAAGTACAAGAATTTCTAACTTGTCTACCCAAAAACTTTGTAAAAAACCAAAATGCAATGGTAAAACGTGGTGGCTAAAAAACGAACTACACCCCTTTGAGTACTGATAATCCAAATATCGCGAGAAAATAGCCGTCCACGTAAAAGATCGAATGTCAACCTACATTATCAGAGTGTCCGTATAAGTAAACCTTGAAGGTAACATGTAATTGATAACATTGTATGTAATCCTATATTTTGTCTACACTCGATACTATCGTCGTTCAGGTTCTGGCTAATCCATAATTAAAGAGGTTATGACATGCCTACAGTAGTTAGGACACTTTAAAATCGTAAATCCAACAACTCTCAGATACCCCATCCGAATAGGCCTCAATTGACACTTCACCTATAAAGAAAGTACTTTGATAACCACATAATAATCGATATAGCTCACTCACCAACTTATGGATTTTGGAAAAATTGTGTTCAATAAGATAAAACTATATCATTACCGTTTTAAGCAAAACTTGCGTTAACTTTCCCGCGTTTTAAACCCGATTCCACTCCTCTCTATCTCGCGTTTCTTATTGCCCATCTCTTCGTATTAAGGGACTGTTATTCCGATATTATACATTTTCAAAAAAATTTTGTCCCCTGATGAGAAACAAATAGAAGACTTAAACGAGTTCATAGAACAACATGGGTTTCATAAATACTGTATTTGTCTGTCGTAAAACACCGGTAACGTCGTATTTTGATTCGTGTATAGCTCGCGTTTTAATTGATTTCCTTTCAGAGGGACTTCGTCTGTCATGAAAGTTCTATATATTAATAGGTTTACAAAATATATAACTTTCTGTACTGTCATGAATAGTAACTTTTATAAAAAATTAGTTTTTATAAAAGGGTATTAAATTGTCGTAAACTTTGCGAAATTCATTAACTCGTTCGCTATTAAATGTGAAAAAATTACGATTCTTATCATTTTGGCGATCCAAAAAATATTGTTATTTGTTATAAAACGATATCCACACGTTGCTGTTTATTACATATTTTTAATTAAAAATTCTTATTAAAACGACTCCGATTATTTAACGTATACTTGTTTTTTAATATAACGTAACTTTTTCGTTAATGAATCCGTTTTGAACAAAGTTTCATTACCTTTTCTGGAAACGTCGTGAAATGTAATTATCTTATAAAAATATAAAATGGATCAGAAAAAATCGGTATTATTTGGACGATCAAGTATAGGATAGATAATGAACCTGGTCCATCTCTATCCATATTCAACCGTTGGCCAAATTTGAGTGTATACAAGTACTCCCCAATTAAACAACGCTTGTTTATGCTTATTATATATTGACTGGCACCGATCATTCTTATATATCAAAATAAGTTAGAAATACGGTGATGACATCAGTACCTGTTCTTCCTTATAGATATTGGTTAGATTAGCAAGTAACCATCTCAGAAACGTTATCGAAGGAGTATAGGGATCTTGAAATCAATTATAGAATAATTTTACAAGTCTGCAGGTAAATGAGCTGTACGAAATATAAACTGTAAAGGGTTAGACAATGCATATTGTAGAAGAGTATATCCTTGTAACATTGTCATAATGTATTTCTATATTAACCACATAAAACAGATATATGAAACTAATGAAAACCCTAATTAATAACTAATCATTTTCATGTTTAACCAAGAGTGTAAATCACTTGTGTGACCATATTAACATGAAGTCAGTTACATCATAAGGTATTAATAAATGTACATTATGATGACAACAAATAAAATCTATTCTTTTTCGCATGTTAATAATCCTAAATGGTGATAGTTAAGCTAAATAGAAGATAATCATATGCAGATAAAAATGAATAATGTAAGAAACATAACAGATTCAAAGTAAACCTGTATGAGGTATGAAGACGAAGACATAAAGCACGTTCCTATAATGCCCTAGTTTAGCCACAAAACACAAAGCTTGCACATCCGAGAAACTAGACCCCTAAGCTTTCCCTTACTAAAAACCCTAGCTTTCTTGTCACATTTGCTTAATTACCTTGGAAAATCTTAACCAATGCTTGAGAACATTACCTTAAAAAGTTCTTATAATGGTTGAGATAAAGGTTAGTGGACATGGTAGGTCACACCCAAATCACAGGGAAAGGTAAAAAGGCTAAGTTGCTAGCAGCCTGTCTCCAGCACGCCTACCATGCTCTCCACCTATAATATCCACCCAAAACCACCGAAAGTCAACGGCCTTGACTGACTCTCCCAAATCATCTCCCTGCAACAATAGATGACGGACCACGACAACGGGAAGCCTAATTAAGGACCTGAGAGGCTAAGGTTACATAGGACTTAGGGATGGTCTTTATCCGACATCACAGACATAGGTATGGAGAGAAATTATAATGAGGAAGTGAAGTCCCATTAGACCCAAAGGAAGAGAATTTACCCATGACACCCATGACACTCACTAAATGGCATAGCCAATGCAAGAATTCCCAGCATTAAATTTGAGCTAAAACATGATAAATTTGAATAAATTTTTATGGAATTGTGTATTCAAATGGATGGGTATAAGAGCTAATGTAAACGTGAAAAAAGTATTTGGAGGTTTTCCACGGGGGTCGTGCCAAATACAGCAATTTTATTAATCTCTCGCGAAACGTAATACACTTAAACGAATCCGATAAAAAAAAAATGAACAAGATAATAATTATTCCCTCAACATAATTATATCACCCTTGCTTGCATACACCCAAAACCAAGATTTGAATACCCTATACCTAGCAACTCTAAATTATATTTACAGCGAACTAAACAAAACCAAACACCAAAATTACACGCCAACGCGAACACCCCATCCACCACCCTAGACCCCGTAACACATCGCCTACGTACCAAGCCAAGCCCCCCCCTTGTGAATCAAGGACAACCCCCTATTAACAAAGCCTTTAGTCCTCAGGCTATAGCAAAGTAAGCACTTAGACGGACGAACAGGTCTAGATGAGCAGAGGTGTGTAGGGTATTTCATTCTGAATTGGACTCACGGCTGCCCGTTAACCGAGAACTCAGATACTATTTTTCTTATAGTTCCATCGCACTTTGACTAATGGGATACGACTTGACGCTTCACAACCGTTTTAACATTCACTGCCCCCACAATTTTCTAATGGTGTTCCTCAACAAAAGAAGCCTGTCCATCAAGAGAAAAGTCCCATCCAACGGAACGGCTAATGGTTCGTTCGAGCATGACACCTTTATCAAATTAGATACTCTTGAAACGCGTATTATTAACTCTGCTCAACTCTTCAGGAAGATTCAAGCTTGTAAGCCAAACTTCACACCACTCCTTTCTATTACCTTAAAAGGGTCCAACATACCTAGGTTTAACTTCCCCCCGTTTGCTCAAAACGTACGACAAGCCTTTTTCCACGTGGGCGAGAACTTTAATGCATAACTTTTATCCACGACATGGAATCCATCTGGTTTACCCCCGCTTCTAGTCAGCGTAACTCATCATCGATCACGAGACGTGGCTTGCATCCTTTGCTTGATCAGGATGATTTTTCTCAGTGTTTCTTATGGAATTAGTTCTGGAACCTGAGAATATTGAGCTTCCCAATTCAGTCCAACATAACAGGTAAAAATCGACACTTTCGACTGAATAAAGTGCTTTCAAATGGGTACGTGCCTTGATGCTAAGCCGTGATAGTCATATGATATACGAGAACTCGACTAATGATGGCAAATGGTAAACCCCCGCGCCCTTTCCAAAGTAGCGATTGCACAAGCACATGCAACATCTCCACAGCGATTTTGGAATGGTATGTCCTCCTTCTGACTTTGCCGTCCTGTTTGTGTATGGGTAAACGCCGTACTCATAATTCCAAATTTGTACCCAAAGCATTGCCTGGAAGTTACCGTCCCATAAATTTGATGCGAATCTCGGGTCGCGAACTACAAAATGATAATGAGGACATGGTATATCCATGTCCGAGTGACCGACCTCCTATCAGGTACAATCTTGTAAGTTTAATCTAAAGGATCAGTCTCACTCATTAGTGTGAAGTTCGCATGACATAGTGATCGGTCAACGATCACGTCCAAATTGTGACATAGCCTTGAGACGTTTTAGGAAGCTTGGTAAACAAAAACCATCGTGATAGATATGTCACCCTTCCATTCAGGTATCTATTAGTTGTACCAACACTCCCTGATGGCCTTTGTATGTTATCCCGGATATCTTTTGGACCTTGAGCACAGGTCAAAACAACTTTGCCTAACATAAGTGGGCTATGTCGGTTTCATGTAGGGGGGCCACCAATATAAGCATCTTCATGTCTAGGTAATTTTTGTATATAACTTCTTCATGTCTTGGTACATTTTGTCGGAACCCGGATGAATAGAGTATTTTGATTTATGGGATTCGTGCATGATCACAGTCCGCAAATCGCCATAACAAGGTAACCAACTCCTGCCATTGAGGCACAGGGTTCCATCCGCACGTGGTTCCAACTTTTGTTCTCTAATAGCTTCTGGAAATTTAGCATTTTCAACCAACATTCCCCCAACGTCTTCACTCTTAATGTTCTCGGGTTTTCGCGCTTCGGTCTGAGCATTTAAGATCTGTTTGGGAAGGTCCAAACTAATAGTCATAACCAAGGCTCGAACTCTTAGCGGTGGTTCTCGTTCTTTCCTGCTTAAAGCGTCAGCAACGACATTTGCTTTCCCCGGGTGATAACGAATATCGCAATCGTAATCACTTAGCAACTCTAACCATCGGCGTTGCCTCATGTTCAACTCTTTTTGATCTAAAATGTGTTGCAAACTTTTGTGATCGGTGAACACCGTACACTTAGTTCCATATAAATAATGTCTCCAGATCTTGAGAGCGAACACCACTGCACCAAGTTCTAAATCATGAGTTGTATAGTTCTTCTCATGAATCTTCAACTGGCGGGATGCATAAGAAATCACTTTTTCTCTCTGCATCAATACAGCGCCCAAACCTTTCTTCGAAGCATCGCAGTATGCGATGAAATCTTCGCTTCCTTCAGGTAATGCAAGGATTGGTGCACTGCACAACTTTTGCTTCAACAGTTGAAAAGCTGCTTCTTGTTTATCGCCCCATTCAAACTTAACCTTCTTCTGGGTGAGCTTGGTCATAGGTTTGGCGATCTTCGAAAACCCTTCAATGAATCTTCGATAGTATCCAGCAAGACCTAAAAATTGACGAATCTCCGTTGGTGACTTAGGAGACGTCCAATCTTTAATGGATTCAATTTTGGCTGGATCCACATGAATTCCTTCACTATCGATCACGTGACCGAGGAACTGTACTTTAGGAATCCAAAATTCACATTTGGAAAACTTGGCATACAACTCCTCCTTCTTAAGCAATTCTAAGATTAGCTTAAGGTGTTCTTCGTGTTCTTTCTTGCTCTTCGAATATATCAGAATATCGTCAATAAAGACAATTACGAATTTATCCAGATATGGTTTGCATACCCGATTCATAAGGTCCATGAATACGGCAGGTGCGTTTGTCAAACCAAACGGCATAACTTGAAATTCGTAATGGCCATAACGAGTTCTGAAGGCAGTCTTCGGAATGTCTTCTTCTCGAACCCTCAATTGGTGATAACCTGATCTTAAGTCAATCTTCGAGTAGACACTCGACCCTTGGAGCTGATCAAATAAATCATCAATTCTTGGGAGCGGATAACGGTTCTTCACCGTTAATTTATTCAGTTCCCGGTAATCAATGCACATCCGGAATGACCCGTCCTTCTTTTTGACAAACAGGACCGGAGCTCCCCAGGGCGAGGAACTGGGCCTTATAAAGCCTTTGTCGGATAGCTCCTTCAATTGCTCAGATAACTCCTTCATTTCGGAAGGCGCCAATCGATAAGGTGCCCGTGCTACCGGTGCAGGAACTAGGTCTTATAAAGCCTTTATCGGACAGCTCTTTCAGTTGCTCAGATAACTCTTTCATATCGGAAGGCGCCAATCGATAAGGTGCCTGTGCTACTGGTGCAGCACCAGGTACCAAATCAATTTGAAACTCCACTTGTCGAGTCGGAGGAAGACCCGGCAAGTCCTTAGGAAATACTTCAGGAAAGTCTTGAACAATTGATACGTCCTCAAGTCGCTTCTTCCTCATGACTTTCTTCAATCTCCTTTGGTAGGTACATTGTGCCAAAAGACGGTGAGTTCCTTTTAGCAGATACTTTTGAACATTGGTACACGAGATGTTGTTTAGGTGCGTCCTGTGTTCCTTCCTTCACTACATCCGTCACCGCGATACGATTAGTGTTTTCGCTTCCCGGAGGAGGGGATACGAACAATCTTTTAGCAAGTCAATAACGGCACTGTATTTTGAACAAACCACGTCATGCCATTTATCGGTCGAAACTACCCATCTCTACCGGCATTTGGTTGATGTGATCGGATGGTTTAAAAGTTTAATGTACAACCCATATAAATATAGTATTTACCTCAATTATACTACCGTCAGCTAACTAACGTTTTAACCATTGATTGGTATTGGGACGATATCAAGTAAGTACTAAATGCAGCATGTTCGGAAACTCTATCGGACACCAGTATTTCAACTAAGATGTAAGCATAATGGCTTGTTTAGAAGGAAGTACCCGCAACGACGTTGTCTGGGTTTGCCCCCGCTTTCCAACCGCATACACTTCGCTGAGCCCTGGTATTCCCAGCTTGATTACCTACGATCATGTTGTTTAGTTTTGGGCAGTTTCTTTTAATGTGGCTTGAGCTCCTACACTCAAAGCAACATTGTTTTGTGATTTATTGTTGTTGTTACTGTAGTTGTTGTTGTTGTTACTGTTGGTTTGTTGTTATTGTTAGCAGGCCGTATCCTATGAGTCCCTGGCCAGATGTCCAAACACTATTGCAGCTAACTAACTAGGTGATTGGTTGGCAAGGACCTGCTTCATGATGGCATTACACTTGGAACTTAGAGGCTTAGGAACCCCTTCGTATGGCTTCCTTGTCACCATTGCTAACTGCATAGGGATGGCCTGTGTTCTGCTCTCCTATTTTGTTGGTTTTGATTGTTTCTGGGAAAGATCATCATACTTCCTTTTTACTTTATGCCTGAGTTCAGCATAGCATGGGTCTTATCCTCCAATCAACTCAGTTGTTAAATCAATCACTTCTTGCATGGTCTTTGACTTTGAAGGTTTTACATCTGCCAAGTATCATATCGGGGTAAGACGATCATTACTTTTCAATCTTTTAACCTCTTCTGGAAACATCTGGAAAAAAAACACATCAAGGCTAGTTGCTGAAATAGTCGATTATAGGCCACCACATCGGTGCCCTTAACTTAGGTTCCACATTTCAGTTCAATTCTTCTTGATCTCACCCTCGGGCTAGTATTTTTAGTCATAATTTTCTTCATTGTGCCATTGGCATGGCATGAGCTACTTCTGGGAGTAGGTGGTCTTAATAAATCATTAACATGGGAGTACTATTCAAAATCACAATACCTCAACATATATTATTGAATCTGTTGGAAAAAGAAAAATTCCACCATGTAGGTGCATCGTTTGCACGAGTGCAAAGTCTAGCGATATTTGATTTGGCTGCTAGTTGCTGGGCAATTGCTTAATGCTAAACACTAGGATTCCCCATTTTCTCGAACCATCGAGTGAGTTCGACGACTCCCTCAGTGCCTTGATTTCCTCAAATGGTTTACTTCTCAAGGAATTAGTAGTAAGAGCATTCGCGAGCGTTTTTGCTGGCCTTGGTCTTGATCCAATTACTATTATAGCCATTCCTAACTCTGCTTGCTTCTGCTTCTAGCCCATTGACAGCATCTACTCCTTGCATTATATTAAGGTCCTGAGTTATGCTCTCAGTAACAGTTGTGGTTGTTGCATTTGGCTGGTGTGTAAATGGTGGTACTCGGGTGATCTTGTGGCTCTTTCTTTTGGTGACCATGTTCTTAAATCACAAGAAAAATACAATACTCCTGTTAGATTTCGCAATTACAATCATAACGTAACATAAATATGCGTCGTAATAAAATAAGATCACATCGCACTGTGACCAGGAAGAGAAGAAATAAAATTATATGAGTATATTATATAAGGCTCTTATTGCAATATACGTAATATATTATAAACATGTATATCAATTATGAATGCATCTACTCCCACTAATGCAACAGCTAGTGTGTCCCATAAAAACCCTTTTTATGAATGCAATGTTTGAAAACGGTTTTATAGGTCTAGCAAAAAACATTTTGACAGGTTATCTATAACCTTGTGGGGGTTCTCGTGATACAATCTTGTAACTACCCCCAAATGGGTCCCGAGATTAAGTGGACCGCAGTAAATCTCGCCCGCACTGTCTTTACGCCCAGCTTTTACTATCTTTCCTTCTTCTTTTTTCATTTCTCGCGTATTTTCAGTTCCCCTTGTATCGCAGCGAGAATATAGGGATCTACGTTCCTTCGCAGCGGTAATAGGCCTATTCACACATCCGGGGCGTGTTACTTCAAGATAACAGCATAAGATATTTATAGGAAACGACCACAAAAAGTCGTTTTAAATGGATACATTGGATTTAATTAAAAAGGCATATTACATAAAGCTTATAGCTTCACTTGTTCCTTGTTTGAAATATTACAAAAGATGTAATAGATTTCCAAAATATGATATAAAAAGTCTTAAGCGGCTGCAATCCAAAACGTAACCGTAATGGCATCTTGGCACTCGTACCTATTGACTCTGAAAACATTGATTAAAACATCACAAAAATGTTGTGTGAATTCATTGGTTTATGTATTTAAAGTATGCTGGTACGCAAGACTTTCCCGTGATGTTACAACATATGCAACAATCACAAAACCGATTACACTTTACACTAAGCTCTTGACACGAAGCTCGACAGTCTTGTTCGCACAAAATATTGATACTCAGCCGAAATGATGTTCTAACTGAAACATCCTGATTCGACATGCTATAACATTAGTTCCCGGGTGAATAGCTAGTCACGAACGGGGAGGTCGTTTCCAAATAGATCTATTAACAATAACATTCACGCTAACAAATTGTTAATTCAAATACATCTATGCAATTGACAGTTCATGATAATGGGCTTAACTTGGGTTATCGCTACTTAGGCAAACATGTAATCAATGCAAAATATCCACTTGCGTCCAATTTGTAAAACAAAAAGCTTGTTTCCACTCAAATAATAGTAAATCAGTGTAAAACTATAAAAGTGGTGGGAGGTATGCAATCACCTCAAATGAGTGATCTGATAATTTTATATCAAGTGTGGGAATGCGTCTTATGATTATTCGGAATGCAACCTAATTAAATATATGTCGTATAAGTACCGAGTACTTATATTAATAACATTGAATATAATCTTATAGTTGTTACATCGTACTATCGTTCGGGCTATCATAATTTAAAGAGGTCACGACATGACGTACGAGGAGTTAGGACACTTTAAATCGTAAATCCAACAACTCGTCGATACGCCATCCGAAGAGGCCTCATTATGAAACTCCCTAGTATTATAGCACTTTGATAACCATGTAATATTCTATATAGCATAATCACCGACTAATCGTTTTAGTAAAATAATATTTATAAAGTGAAAACGTTTATAAATATACTTTTCGTAAAAATGACATAATTTGGTCGTTTTAAGCCCGTTGCTCGCGTTTCTTACGTCCACGTCTTCGTAGTAAGACGAGTGATCAAAATATTACATTTTCAAGTTTTTGATTTTCTGCGATGAATAGTGTTTTTACTATTCATAACAGCTATATACTCGTTTTTATACTTTTAATTACGAAAAACCCGTTTTAGTCGTATCTTATTCGTTATAGCTCCGTTTTTAGCGATTCTTTCGAGCACGTTCTCGTAATTGAAAGTTTTATCATATTATGGATGTTTATAAAGTATAAGTTTCTGTGGTGAATAGTACTTTTTATAAAAATTGTTTTATAAAAGTATTAAACTAGTCTTTAAATTTAGTAAATGGCGTATCGTCTTCGTTATTATCGGTTCTTTGAGTATCTTTTTGACCATCGATCCTTGTGACAGGTAGTTTTTTATAAAAATCATAAAAACATATATGTAAATTTTAATTTACAAAACAGCCCTAAGATAATTATTTCTATAATGGTTTTTAAACTTGTTTTATGTATTAATTAGTTTAGTAGTTTACTTTAAAAAAAAACTAATAACCATATTTTACATATGTGGTACTTATAATAAAGTCCAATATCATCCCTAGTCCTTGTAAATTCATTGCAACAAGTTCAACCCTTTTACTTTCATTATTTTCATATGTGAAGATTAAGAAAACTTATAAAACCCTAATTTAACCTAAACATGTTTATACTTAATCCATAGGTTAACATACTTTTATTTTTACTTTTCCATGATATATAGGACCATATGACATAAGAATAAGTGTATAAATTGATAAACTCAAATAAAAACTCATTTTACATATTTGAAAGTCATTAGTGGTGATTTAGCCGTAAATAACATATAACACATAAAATCATAAGAAATAAAAGTATAAAGGAATTAGAAAAACCTTAGTAATGATGTAAGAGATGAGATATAAGTTCTAAACCCGTGTTTAGATTCAAAACCAAGCTTTCAAGCTTATAACCCTAGATTAGGTTTCCAAAACCCTAATCTTTACTTTTTCTTCTTAATACTTGCAAATGGTGATCCAAGGCTTGAATATGACTTAATACATCTTAGGATTGATGTATAAAGAGATGTATGGATTGTAGAAAAATTTCGTATGGTTTGATTATGTGAGCTTATTGAGCCGTAGGTTAGGAGAGGAAAAGGAAGAGAGTTTTTATGAAATTTTTTAAGTAAAAGTGTAAATAAATTTTACTCATGCATGCATGCCTATTTATAGTAAAAATATCTTGCTAACTTAACCATGGTTACTTTCTAACCCTAGGTTAAGTTAACATGACAAGTTGATAAAAGGTGTAAGATTACTTTTACTAAATATCTAGATATTATTTACAACTTGTAAACTTTGAAAAGTCTTGGTCCCATCTTGTAAATTTCGGCATATTTATATATATAAGATGTAATATTTGGTTATTTTGAGTATTGGGTATAATCGTGGGTATTCGTTTTACGGCGTAGATCTCCTAAAACATTACCCTAAATTTGTACGGTTTTAGAACTTCCGGGTATGCCTAAACGCATTTTATTACGAAACGTAAGCATTTTACGTAGCCATAAAAATAAGATGAACAAAGATATTATTATCCTCATAATAATCATATAACAATTGCTTGATAATAAACATTTAATTGTTTAATCGCCGTTTACATTGTATGATCTTTAAGTTTACCGCGATTTTTTATACTTAACGTTTACGGTTTAAGAGCAAACGCGTAAAACCCTAAAAATAAATTGTGAATTTCATAATGTCATACAATGACCTAAAATACGAGGTGTTATAACTATTCTTGTGGCTGTTTGGCGCTATACCTATGTTTATTTGATCATGGTTTTTTCAGTTAATCCCTAAATTAAGTTTCACATAAACCTTATATCATTAATTAAAAAAATGAAAATAGTCAAATTGAATATTACAATCAATCGATTCAAAAAGCCAATTTAAAAAAGCACAAAGAGAAATTTAAAAATTATTAAACACAAACCTGCATTTTTTGATTCGATCGATTTTTGTTGAATACGTTATGTGATATCCATTCGTGGTTCTGTGAGTAAGATTTGAATCTGTTATCCGATGTAGAATTGATTGGTAAACTTGATGCAAGATGAAACCGATTGCCGTGATCTTTGATTGATGTATAATTCATGATTTTGTTTTTTTGATTTCTTTGTGGATGAGATGTATGATTGCAGTAATTTCTTGTTTAGGATTTTGGAACCGAATTGAGATGAAACTCCTCTTATTTTTGTTTTATAAGTTGGTTGCCAATCACATTACCCACTTGGTGCTCAGATCTAATTCAGGGTTTATGTTTAAATTTTGGTGAAAATGTTGGCGGGATAAAGTGAAATAGTTGGCGGGGTGTGTTAAATTTAGGGTAGAGATTTATATATATTATTTATTTATAATATATGTATAATTATTTTGTAAAAAATTACTTTTATTTTTATTTTTTATTTTTTTATAAACTATTTTAAAAAACATATAAATAAAATTTTAATTTTAATAGGTTCACTCTGGTCCGGTTCGAGACCGATGTCTGTACCGAGATCGAATCGGACTGGATCGCTCAAAACCAAAATTTATCGTATGGTGTTTATGGGGCTGTTCAGTTTGATTAGTTGGAATAATTATGCATCGTGGGGAGGGTAATTAATTTTACTACCTGAAAGAAAACCATACTAGTCGGTAACCGGGCATGCGGGTACCCGAAGTGACCGGTTACATGAGAAGTTCAACCGGATGAGTCGAGATGGTATCGGTGTACATGAAATGTTCAACGGATGAATCGGGATGGTATCGTTATACATGAGATGTTCAACGGAAAATTCGAGATGGTATTGTTGTACATGAAAAGGAGTGCAACGTGATAGATTAAGTAGAGTGACTAGGGAGTAGTATACACACATTGTATTCACACATGAGATGATTTGGTACAAATTTGAGGATGATCTCATGGTTAAATATCTCGGGATCACTATTTTCCCTTAATTAATGATAACACTTTATATTCTGGCATAGTTACATTGTTTTGGACAAAAATCCTTCATAAAATTTTTAGAAACACAAACAAATACTTCAAGAAACCACGAAACTAGGAGAGAGATATCTAAAACTTTCATCTAAGAGTTAAATCTAAAATTTCAACCCATTACTGTCACAAGTCAAGTCAACTAAGAATTCAATATAGAAAATGATGTTTATAATTGGATAAGTAAACTTTTCTCGAAAAGGACACATGTGATTACAAATTCCAACGGTCAAATTCAAGATCTATGTGTTTATATGTATTGGTATCAATTTTTGGACGATCTGACGGTTAAATATTTCGGGATCACTATTTTCACTCAATTAATGATAACATGTTATATGCTGACATAGTTACACCTTTTTGGTCATAATTTCTTCATACGAACTGCGCTTTTGATGATTCAAGAAGCTACAAAACCGGGAGAAACATATCTAAAACTTTCATCTTAAAGTTGAATCTAAAATTTCAAAACTTATTTGTTCACAAGTCAAGTCAACTGAAGAATTCGTATAGAAAATTGTTGTTTATTAATTGGACAAAGCAAAAACTATTCTCAAAAAGGTTCACTTGTGAATGCAATTCCAACGGTCAAATTCATAGAGCTAGTTCTTTTATATGTACTGGTACAAATTTGAGGACGATCGCGGAGGTAAATTATTCGGAATCACTATTGTACTCAACTTATTGACTACACGTTATATATTGACATAGTTACACCGATTTGGTCATAATTTCTTCATACGAATTGCGCATTTGATGACTCAAGAAGCCACGAAACTATGACAAAGAGATCTACAACTTTTGTTGTGGAGTCGAATCTAAAGTTTCAACCCATTACCGTCACAAGTCAAGTCAACTAAGAATTCAGGTTTGAAAATGTTATTTAGAATTGGACTAGAAAATTTATCTCATGAAGGACACGTGTGATAGCAAATTCCAACGGTCCAATTCAATATCTATGCGTTTATATGCTTTAGTACAAATTTAAGGACGGTCCGACGGTTAAACAACTCAGGATCACTATTTTCCCTCAATTAATGATTACACGTTATATGTTGACATAGTTACACCGATTTGGGCATAATAAACATCTCATGTACACCGATATCATCTCGACTCAAAACTGAGCAATATTAAGCATTCAATAATACGCAATAAGATAGCTTAATAATAAGCTAATCTAAAAACTACTATTTTTATTAATTAAAATTGTAAACTTTTTATAAACTGAAACTATATTTAATAATGAAAACCTTTATTAAAAAAACTTTAGCTCAAAAATAATTAGCTGCACCAAAAAAGTTTTAAACTAAATAAGCTACAACTTATCTAGTTTTGCTAAATTCGAAATTTTAAAAGTGAAACAAGTTAAAAATAAGCAGAGGGAGAAAAAGCCACGGTTTAATAAGCAATTTCTATAAGCACTCTTGATATGTCCAAATACGTATATAAGGATACTATCAATTATAATATAGTATATGATAAAAATTCCAAAAAGGCTTTAAGAAAATTACTTTTATCCAAAGTAAAATCCAAAACCTTCCCGAGTCGTATCCCAACGAGGTGTGAATTGAGAATCGAAGTTAAATTCGTGATCGAGTGATTGGATAATCAAGATTTTTGATCTGGATTCTGTAGGATCGATATTCCTTAATGAAAAATCACTGATTATACTGTCAACTTATGCTGGGTATCTAGTTTGGCTAAGTACTAAGCAAGAACAATAGAGATTAATCAAACGATTTGTATTATAAACCTTTTGAATCTGCCTAAATTGCAAATCCCTAATACAATACTAATAATTCGTGTATTCTAATGTTTTTTTTCCTTAAGGGGGGAAATTCCTTTATATAAACATAAGGATAACCTCTAGTAGATGTACAGTCCTAGTATGCTAAACACTAATCAATACTATCATTAAAATAACTTGTTAAAAGAATTAAATATTAACAGAAACGTTTATTTAAATGATAATCCTTTAAGATTCCTTTATCCACGGCAGTACTTCGATCTTTAACTGGCAGTACTTTGACTTTCTACTTAGCAGTACTTTGACCTTTTGTCTGTATGGCCCACCATTCCCTCAACTTGAATTCTACTGCTTGACTTCAAGTTCTTGATAGTTGGTCTTCTTTGTTCAGCATCGTCTTTGTTTGTCATTAATGCAAATTACTAGCCTTTTTAATCTTTTAAGCTTCATCCTTTGAGCAGTATCTTGTACACAATCTGTTTGAGTATCTTGAAATGTAACCCCTTGTTATAAACATAAACACTTCTCTTTGTCTTGGCATCAAACAGATTGTTCTTCTCAGCTACGTGTCTTCTCAGCAACGTAAATGGTTTTTATGAGCCTTTACCAAGTAGCCATTTACTCTTGGGCTAGTCAGTTCTTTGGTACCTAGAAAAGGTAATAATCCATGGTAAACTGAAAACCACTTCAACACTCAGAACATTAATCATAGTGTGTTGAATACTATATGACTTTTGGTAAGTCATTACAACCATAAACGGATTTGATTAGTCTTTACCTGTAGCCGTTTGCTCAGGACTAGTCAACTCTCAGTAATAAAACATTGGTGAGTTGAGGACCATATAGTTTTGAGCAAACTATTAAAGCTATCAACGGATTTGAGTTCTCTTTACCAAAAGCCGTTTGCTTTGGAGTAGCCAATAATTCAGTGTAATACCATGGTGTATTGATCACCATACAATTTTTGGTAAATTGTCAACCATCAACAGATTTGAGATGTCTTTACCAAAACTGTTTGATTTGGACTAGTCAATTCTTATATCTGTGAGATATGGTGAATTGATTACCATTTGTTGTGTGGTGGTTAACCAACACTCAATCCCTTAAAACAGTTTGATTTTCAAATATTTGTGCCTTAAACCTTTTTGCACACTCAAATCTTCACAATATTTCAAAAACAACCTTTTAACTAACAGTACTTTCAACAAGGTACTGTTTGTTTTAAACTAGCAGTACTTTAAATAAAGTACTGCTTGTTCACAGTTAAATCTTTTTATCAAAATAAGATATATATAAAAAGAAAATTTTGATAAATCATACCAGTTGTTTAAGAATCATCACCATCTTCTGTTGTCCACAAAATGAACAGATGTATCACTGCAATGGCTATCTCACTTTCATCTTCAACTTCCATTCCATGATCCAGCATCCTTATCATCAACTCTCTTGATAGAGGATATCTTCTTTCAGCCAGCATATGAATCATAGTACCATCCTCTAACTCTAGTGTATGCACTCCTGAAGATTCATTAAGTCTCCATCTTACGATTTCCCAATCTTCTTGATTCTTCCAGAAGTCATCATCACTTATTTCAGCCGTCTCCCAAATAGTGGTTAGATCACCTAGAAGTATCAAACCTAAACCGGTTGGAGGAATGTGCTCATAATAGTCTTGAACAACTCGATATAGGTGATACAAATCCTGTCTATCTAAGATATGCAGTATCTCCCATAAAGTATCAAAAGCCCTGAAATGATTATTCGCTCTGTGAATGATGAGATACTCTCCATCAGGTGAATCAATAACCTAGAGCTCTGTAATCATGGAGATTCCTTCTAGTGACTCTCTATCTTGTGCATTCTTTTCAAAGTCTACAATCCTAAGATAGTTTCTAAGCTCATCAATTGTTTCTGTTCTCAACTTAAGCTTCTTTGATGGCTGTTCTTCAGAAATTGTAGCTTTTCTCTTCCTTAAGAGTCTCTTTTCATCTCTTTCCTTCAACATCTGCTTTTCTCTCTCTGAGTCCATTGGAATAAAATCTTTGAAGGAGTCTTTAATAGATTCTTGAACTTTGTCATACAGTTCCTTCATCTGTGGATACTTTAGCTTTTGCAAATTCTTGTATCCTTGACCTTTTAAAAAGTTCATCATTTGGGTCTAACAGTACTTATCAACCCATCCCTTGTAAGTACTGCTGATGGAATAAAGGATCTCTTTTGGTGAAGGTTCCTAGAGTTTCTGTTTCTTCGTTTCTTTCTTCTTCTTTTTTTCTTCTTTAGATTTTTCTTTCTCTTCTTTTCTTCTTCTTTTGCGAATTACTATGGTTTAACTCTTTGGATAGTTTGTTCCAAACTGGTCTTGTTTCCCTTGAACCCTGTGGTTCCCTTAGATTTATGAGTTTTGATAGTGGAAGGTTCTTTCATTGTAGATGATTGCTGTCCTTAATAAATGATTAGGACTGTATACATAACAAACACCATAATTTGCCCCCTTTGATCTCAAGTCCCTTTGTCTAGATTTGACCAACCCTGTCTTGACTTTTTGGGTGACCTGTTTTATAAAAAGAAGTTTCACTAGTTTCAGAGTCAAAACAGTTTCTTTTGAGTTTCTGAAGAGTTTTAAAACATCCTTCATCATCAGCTATCAACCCAATCTTCAATTATTACATTTATTTCTATCAATTTCTTGGTTGACTATACTTTATTTTCTCTGATTATTATGACCCATATTCCTAATAGCTAGTTCATCTATCCCCTGAAAGAGAACATTTGCCCTAGGTGGAATAATGTACCTGTGGTGGATGTACTGCTTTGTATGCCTTTTCTCTTTTGAAATTTTCATACAAATGATCTGTCAAGGTTTCATCCCCAGATGAATTGTCACTTTCCATACCACTACTAGACTCAATCCCAAAACCTATACATGACTTATCAGACACATATCTTTGTTTGTTTAGACTTCGTTTTATGAAGTACTGAAGCATTGACCATGATTCTCAAGTTTTACGCTTTGAGAAATCATCTCTTTTTTAAGCTTGATCTAATTTCCTTTTGTTTATCTTCTATTTCAAATCTCTTATCTTTAAGTCATATTCCATTTTGTTCATAACTTATCACCCATGCATCTTCATATCTTTTTCATGTGTGTTAAGCATGAAACTCTTAATGACTCTAAGCCATTTGATCATATCCTAGAATTTCCGTCCTAGGCGACATTGAAAATTATCTCTTTCTTTTTGATAGTTTTCAAGCAACTGTTTATAAGATTTACTACATTTGGAACAGTAAGGTACCTTTGAGTTAGAAGAATCGATTGAGCTTGTAGCCATCAAAGCAAGAGCAAATGGTGCATTATCAGCTTCTTTCTCGCTCTAGTTCAAAATCACCAAGTCCATCTTGTCCAAAATGCACATATTCTGCATCAAACTCCATGCTCCAATCATCAAGAAGGGTGGTGACAGATGAGGCAGGAGGGATAGGTTCAGCTTCAGACATCTTTTTGGAGTTTGGAACGATTTCGAATGATGAAAGTTCTTCTTGATCAGAGTCTCTACACAGGCTCTGATACCACTTGTAGGATCGTTATTTCCTTAAAATTTGGGGAAGGACACTGGATACTGTTAAAATGCGGAATCTAGTTGGCAGTACTTAAGAATAACACACAATATTCTCAATCGATATTCTTTTTTATAAACCTTTTTAATCTGCCCTAACTTGCAGATCCCTAATACAAATACTAACATTCTTAACTTCCGTGGTTTTTTCTATGTTGTTATATATTCTAAATCTTCCTAGAGACCCTTTTTATAGACACCAAACATAAGGACAACCTCTATATATGTACATCCTTGTAAATCAATAAAACACTGAATTGATACTTTAACACTAATAACTGTTACAAGATAAAGCTAAAAATACAACGTTTAAACATTATAGTTCTAGTATCCAAGGCAGTGACTGTCGACTTTGACTACAGTAACATTGATCTTTCATTTAGCAGTACTTTGACCTTTTGACTTGTATTTCCCAACATCGCCTTTACTTATTTTACATGTTTTATAAACCCGCGAGGGGGATACATGCTTGTTACAAACTCTTTTACATACTCGTTTATCTTATAACAATGTGATTACTTTTCAAAGACTTGGTGAGATTCATAACCTCGCCTTTACTTATTTACATGTTTTATAAACCCGCGAGGGGGATACATGCTTGTTACAAACTCTATTACATACTCGTTTATCTTATAACAATGTGATTACTTTTCAAAGACTTATACATGCTTAAACCAGGAATACAAGTGTTTTTACATGTTATATGCTAATCTGATATACCATTACGACTAATGTCTAAGTTACATTATGCTAAAAGTCCCTCATTATCATGGACCATTAATCACTTACGGGTGAACGCAAATATTGTGGATAGATCTATCGGGATTGACGAATCCTGTTTGTGTTAGCCGGATAGGTAACCAAACACACTATATTTGAATTTCATAGGTATATGGCAATTACCTACACCGAGGGCCATTATCTCATCTCACTATGTATAAATATATATCACATCATTTTGGGTATCTATATATACACTAGTCCAGTTGTGTGCCATAGCTTAGACCATACTATACTATACAAGACATGACCCATAACAGACCAAACAAGACAATAACGCAGTAATACACAGTTACTATATAATTTGCATTCATATGCAATTATTACAAAATAACGGGTTATATAATAACATGACCAAAAGATCATCAACAAAAACTTTTCATTCATAATAATTGTGTTTGTAACAATTATTTACACTATGACTTGTAATCAAACTTTATTATCATATCTATGAATTTTCACTCAACTTTGTGATTGACTTTATAAACATGTTTATCCGGTTATTGAGTGCTAAAAATATATGGCACGATTGGCATGGACCGAAGAGGCTAAACTTGTTATCATTCACAAATTCTATGAAACTAGCTTTAAAGGACCTTCGTGTGTCCTTTGTAAAACTCTGATTAAAAATGAATGATAACCATATCTTTGGAAATAAACGACTCTTTTGGGTCGTTTTCTATGATTATGAATGTGTTTCATGAAGTATTACCCCTGATTACTTTCGGCTGCTATAATGTAAAAATGGGGTGTAGCAGTTCGTAATCACTCCATGGTTATAGAGAAAAAGGTCAAAACCTTAACAATAACCACATTTTCTTTTTCAGCCATCAAAGTCCTCCGTGCCACTACATTTCGGATCAGTATGTAAAGATACATAACTATTATACTATATTATATCATAAATAACTTATGTTATTTACAACTGAGTTGTGAACAAAATGATGTCTTCTCCTAACCACTCTATTTTCGATCTTGAGGATGCTTTTTCCTCTTTGAATATTCTTAACTATACTTCGGTCTCATCAGATTATTTCTTAGCTTCATTGGGAAGCATTTCTTGTAACCCTTCAGAAAACTATAACGATAATTTGATTCCACCGGCATTCTTATCTTTCTACAATAATCCTTATTTGAAGAACGTACAAGCATTTTATGCTAAGAAATAACCTTACTTCTTCACTAATCCATTACTCACAGTATTTTGACTCCAATACTCCAGTATTACACCAACACTACTATTTAATCCTCGATATATTCGTTGTTCCTGTGAACTAATACCACCACTAAGAAGCCAAAATCGCAATCCCCATCTTCTTTAGGGATTTGGTATCACACCACTATCTCATTATACTCCTACCTCACCACAAGTATTGAAATAGGAAAATTGAATCAATAAGATGTATCTAAAACATCATGAGAAACAAGTCGAAGATATTTTGAATTACTTAGATTGAACTCCAATTTTTCACCGCATTGAGAAAATGGAAGGAAGGACGTATTAATGGTAACGAACTAAAGACCGAACTTAAGAGAAATCCTACTCCATATTATCAAATTAAAAAAAGAAGAAATAAAGGGCATAAAGGACAAGAATGCTTTGCTCACTACAGAATTTCCAATCTTGAACAAATCATTAAATCCAAGCTCGTCACCAAACGAATCAGGAGGATCTTTAGGATGTCATCTACCAGCTCAGAATCAACAAACTCTTAGAATAGTTATAGCTTTACCCTTAGCCACGGGATGTGTGGTATAAATAAAAACGCTTGTCAAATCTTGACTATGTACAGTAAGAAGGCAAGCGTACCTTATTTCCAGCTTATCTCTCTTTCATCATCATCTCCATCATTTGCATCATTATCTCCGTCTTCATCATTATGAATCATACCCTAACCTCTAAGTGCTTAAAATCCAAAAATAAGCATTTCTCTTTAAGCATTTTAAGCATCACATTTTCTTTTAAGTATTACCTTTCAAAACTTATGATGTCATTCTTACTACGTGTTATCTTATGTTGATAGAATGCCTCCCAAAAGGACGTCAACATCTGAAACACCAACCATAACTTTGGCTACCATCCAACAACTCATTACTGAGGGCATTTCCTCGGCTCTGAAGGCACAAGCTGCAACAATAGCAAGTGCTAGTAATCCCAACAGGAACACCGGACCTACTGGAACTCCTGTAGCAAAAACAGGAAACTTTAAAGAGTTTGTTAGCTATCAACCTTTCTACTTCAATGGTACGGAAGGAGCAGTTAGCCTCATTCGCTGGTTTGAGCGAACTGAATCGGCATTTTCTCGTAGCAACTGTGCCGAGGAAAACAAAGTAACATTTGCTACCGGTACTCTAACTGATGATGCCCTATCCTGGTGGAATGCATACGCTTAACCTATTGGAATAGATCAACCCAATCAAATCACTTGGACCAAATTAAAAAGGCTCTTAACCAATAAGTATTGCCCTCGAACTGAAGTCAAGAAGATGGAAGACGAATTTTATAACTTGGTTGTGAAAGGAAATGATCTTAAGACTTACATTAGGAGATTCTAGGAATTAGCCGTCTTATGCCCAACCATGGTACCAAACGCTGAGAAACTTATAGAAGTCTTCATCGGTGGATTACCCAGAAGTATTGAAGGAAATGTTACTGCCTCGAAGCCTAAAACTTTGGAGGAAGCCACCAACATAGCCCAGAGGTTAATGGATCAAATAATAAGGCATGATTCTGTGCAAGAAACCAATAATCACAAACGAAAGCTTGAGGATAAGAGAAACATCATCAACAACAACAACTATCAGAATAACTATAACAACAACAACAACAACAACCATAACAATGACTACCACCAAAAGCAGAATAGAAGGCAAGAAACCTTCAGGACTTATGCTGCCACCAATGGGTATACTAGGAATCGTCCCTTATATGAAAGGTGCACCCTGCATCATATAGGACCCTGCACTATCAAGTGTCGGACTTGCAATAGAGTAGGTCATCTGACCAAGAATTGCAGAAACAAAAGACCAGCCACTAGAAACAACCTACAATCAGTATCCATAACTTGTAATGTCTATGGAGAGAAAGGACATTATGCAAATCGGTGCTCTAAATCAAACAACATGGCCACAAGAAAGCATACTTAGAGACAAGCTTGCTTTTATTTACTTTAGGATTTTGTTGGGAAATAGATTGTAAAAGACTTAATACTGGTAGTATAACAGTTAAGTCTGGTAGTAATAGTTAGTTCTGGTAGTACTGAGTTAATACTGGCAGTACTAAGTTAAGTCTGGCAGTACTAAAGTTAGTACTGGTAGAGTAGCAGTACTAGAGTTAGTACTGGTCATATTTAGTTAAGTCTGTTCATAGTTAAGTCTGTTTATGTAACAGAATAGTAATAGTTATCTTAGAGATATGTTAGGAGATATCTTAGGAAAGGATATGTATTATCCTTTCACACGTTTGTAAAGCCCATTAGGGTTTCCTTGGTGTATAAAAGGAACCCTAAGGCACAATGTTATGTACGTGATTGAAAAGTATCACCCAAGGTTTTAATCAACAAACTTAAACTTTGGGGGGATTTTTAAGATAAGACACTTCCCTTGTCATTAAGAGGACATTTGTGCTCTTATCACAAATTTGAGAACAGAAAGGATATGAACTTTAAGTTCCTCCATATAGCTGACTTTTCTCAAAGTCTATTCAAGAAGTCATTGAAGGTTCTTTTCTGAGATTCTTCCTCCTTTAGAGTCATTTCCAAAAGCCACATAACCACCCTTGAAACCTTTAAATCAGACTAGCTTGTCCTTTCTCCTGTCCTACTTCCCCAGGGCATCCATTGTTAATAATAAGCATAGTCTTTGAGATCTTCTTCTTGGTTTGCCCAGTACAAACAATTAAAGAATAAAATTATTTTAGGGACCCAAGTCTAACGAGACATGGATACCCCTAAAGGATTACATACTCAAATTGTATGAGTGTGTTAAGATCCCATTATCCCTATTCACACAGAAACTAGATAAGCTCCATTTGGTCTCCATGTTTGATTTGATTTTGATCATGGCACTCTCTTTGACAGTTTGTGAAGTACTGGCTTGTGTTACCAACATTACTTCCTTTCGTTTACCCAGATAGACTTCCAATTTTCTTGTGTCTTTGTGGTATAAGGAGTCCTTTGAAAAACTGAGGTTCTAGGTCTTGTATTATCCTCATTCAATTTCATTTCTCTGAATTCTATTCTCTACTTCATTTCTAATCTCTGAAATTCTCTCTACCAAACGTGCCCTAACTTTGTGTTTCCTTTGGGTGTAAATCTTGTTGGTTACTAGTAGTCTGTACTTAAGTCAACTATTTTGCTGTACCTAAGTTATTGTTTTCGAAATAGGAATTCATTGAGCTAATTTGCTTTAAAAGGTTCAAGAGATAAGTTCTTAAACATCTTAAGAAATCTATTATTAAACGAATGTACTAAAGTCTGTTAAGCAAATTAGTCAAAAGATAATGACATCTCTTTAGACTATTACTACGATTCCCACTCTGTGACAAGCTTATTAGTGAAAAGGTAACAATATATCACAATTCACACTTTGTGACAAGCTCTGTACAAAGCCCATATATATATACACCATAACTTGATTAATATCTAACTAAAGTATATAATTAAACCCTATGTTTTAGATCCCTAATTATAAACGAACTAAAATCTCACTTTAAACTTATAATTATAACTAAATAAAAATGCAAACATTGAAAAACAATAAACAAATTTCAAAGATAATAAAAATGAATCTATATGAAATTGAGTTTAAAACCACCATTAATGGAGCTATCGGAGGAGTTAAAAATTTGGACAAACAACCCTTTAATTTGACTCATCAACACCTCGAATTTACGATTAAATGGATGATAGAGCAAGATTGTATACCTGATTGATTGTTGAAAATTTTTGAACATAAGCTGTCAACTGTGAATAGATAAAAATTGATTTAGGGTTTATGTGTATGTGAGGTCTGGTAGGTGAAAAGAATGAAAAGAAAGCAAAGTGAAAAAAATAGGAGGGAGATATCCCGCTCGATGCTAAAATGAAAAATTAAACAAATAAAACCCGGTTTTTACCTAAAAAACATGGCTCTATATGTTGGTTGTAATAGAGCCTGGTTTTTTCCTTTTGTAACCGGGTTGTATTTTCTTAAATTTGACGGAAACTTTCATAGAACCCTGTTTTCTCATAAACATGGCTTTATTAAGGGGGCTCTATTCCAAAATCTGTAGTAGTGGTTGTTATAATGACCAGAAGAGGTGTGGCCGTGGTGGAGATGAAATCCAACAAAAATATATGAAACAAATAAGAGGGCAAAAGTCTTTGTATTTGTGAGTGGGAAAAACTAAGAGGGGGCGGCAGGAAGAGGGGAAAATTGATAGGGTTTTGATTTTAGAAAAAGGGGCGGAGTAGGCGGGAGACTTGAAAAGTATAAAGCGGGATCTGAAATTTTTAGATTTAGTGCCTAAAATTAAGTTAAATTTTACTTCGATGATAAATAGATCGGTTATTTATGATAAAACTGATGTATTTAAAACAAAATATCTTGGGTTGTAGTTGCTTATAGTGTCATGTTACGACACATCCATGACTGGTGACAATGGGTAATTAACATGGGTCATGGGTCATGTGCATTGTGTTGTAGTGGCTTATAGTGTCATGTTATCGACCAATACATGACTGGTGATCGACAATGGGTAATTAACATGGGTCATGGGTCATGTGCATTGGGTTGTAGTGGCTTATAGTGTAATGGAACCCATGCATGACCAGTGATAATGGCTAATTCACA
This sequence comes from Tanacetum coccineum, assembly GCA_026074375.1. Lineage (NCBI taxonomy): Eukaryota > Viridiplantae > Streptophyta > Magnoliopsida > Asterales > Asteraceae > Tanacetum > Tanacetum coccineum. Next base: position 26,938 of record BQNB010027256.1, on the reverse strand, counting down.
TGGGTCATGGGTTATGTGCATTAGGTTATCATTAGTCACATTCATTAATGGGTATTTTGACATCATATGGGTCATATGCATTGGGTTGTAGTGGCTTATAGTGTCATGTTACGACACATCCATGACTGGTGACAATGGGTAATTAACATGGGTCATGGGTCATGGGTCATGTGCATTAGGTTATAACTAGTCACATTAATTAATGGGTATTTAACATCATATGGGTCATATGCATTGGGTTGTAGTGGCTTATAGTGTCATGTTACGACCCATACATGATTGGTGACAATGGGTACTTAACATGGGTCATGGGTCATGTGCATTGGGTTGTAGTGGCTTATAGTGTCATGGACCCATGCATTACCGGTGACAATGGCTAATTCACATGGGTCATGGGTCATGTGCATTAGGTTATCATTGGTCACATTAATTTAACCCCTAAGCGTAACCAATAACCTATATCCTTTAACCCGTAATAGTTGACTGACGCGTGTAAAGCGGTCGGTAATAAATTACCGTTTAGAGATAGAATTACTTTAGGAAAAGTAATAACTATTAGTCCGGGGTCGTATCCTCGAAGAGAGTTGAATAGAGATTTACCATTTAGCTTTATAAAATCTAATTAAGCTCTAACGCAAATGTCTAGCTTATTTAACCCTTAAACTCCACGCCTTAGAGTAGGGCTGAGCATACGGACCGTTCGACCGGACCGGACCGAAAAACCGAACCGGACCGACCGGACCGGACCGAACGTATTTCGGTCCGGTCCTCGGTCCGGTGTTTTGGACCAATTCGGTCTTAGGTCCGGTCGGTCCGGTCCGGTCTTACAAAAAAACCCGAACATTATGCCTTGTAGGACCGGACCGGACCGAAGACCGAACCGGACCGGGTCGGACCGTACCATTTTGGTCCTTTCCTCGGTTCGGCGTTTTAGACCAATTAGGTCTCGGTCCGGTCCCGTTTTGGATCGATGCTCACCCCTACCTTAGATAAAGTGAAGTGAGACAAAATTGAGCAATATTAAACATTAGATAATAAGCAATAAGATAGCTTAATAATAAGCTAATCTAAAAACTACTATTTTTATTAATTAAAATTGTAAACTTTTTATAAACTGAAACTATATTTAATAATGAAAACTTTTACTAAAAAAACTTTAGCTTAAAAATATTTAGCTGCACCGAAAAAGCTTTAAACCAAATAAGCTACAACTTATCTAGTTTTGCTAAATTCAAAATTTTAAAAGTGAAACAAGTTAAAAATAAGCAGAGGGAGAAAAAGCCACGGTTTAATAAGCAGTTTCTATAAGCACTCTTGATACGTCCAAATACGTATATAAGGATAATATCAATTATAATATAGTATAAGATAAGAATTCCAAAAAGGCTTTAAGAAAATTACTTTTAACCAAAGTAAAATCCAAAACCTTCTCGAGTCGTATCCTGACGAGGTGTGAATTGAGAATCGAGGTTAAATTCGTGACCGAGTGATTGGATAATCAAGATTTTTGATCTGGATTCTATTTCTACAAATAACATGCAAAAACAATTAAAGGTAAGCTAAAAACGAAAGCAATTAAGGTTGAAACAATAAAACGATAACGGGAATCAAAACCTGAGCTTTAAAAACCTAAATTTTAAAATTTTAACCCTACAACATCAAATTTAATTTTTAACAGTCCTAAATGATTAAAAATAATTTTAGAAAAAAGAATTATATTTTTTTGACTTTTATTTTATTTATTATGAATTAAAAACAGTTTTAATCTAAAAATATTATAAAAAATATTAAACTAATTTGGAAAAATCTGAAAAAATCATGAAAAGTACTTTGAACAATTCTAATCCTAGAAAAAATAAAATGGGGCAAACAACTTCTTGGAATAAGCTGTAAATAAGCTTAAAAGAGTTGAAAGGCTTAAATGACAAAAATGGTTTAAAATTAAAGTAGTGTGAAGGTTTAACGAAACAGTCCCAAGGGCGAGATGGTAGTGGGTGTTGGTGTTAAAGTGTTGGCAGTTAAGGTTGAGGTCTCGGGTTCAAACCTGGGACTTCCCTATACGGCCAACATTTTTATTTTTGAAATTTTATTTTTGAAAAAGCTTTATAACACTAAAATAAGCACTTTTTGTAAAACAACTTTTTCTAAAAACTGAAAATAAGCTAGAAATAAGCTATTTAGAACTGACAGAATGCTTAAAAAGCTTTAAGGCTTTATGTCTAAACTGACTTGGCTTCAAAGCCTGAATAAGCTCAAACCTAGACTAAATAAGCTACTAGAACTTTAAACCTAACCTAATAAGTAATCTTAAACACAAATTAAGCAAATCCAATAAGCCATAAGCTTAGAAATCAAATAAGCAATTTTGGCTATAAAGTTAAAAAACAGCCTACAAAGGCACTTTTAAGCTAGAAAACAAAAAAGCTAATGTATAAAACCTAAAAACAGATAAAGTTAGTACTACAAGCTATAAGAAAAAGCAAAATTAAAGCAATTTGAATAACTAATAAGCTAGAAAAAGACTTTTGAAAAAGGCTGATTAAAAACATGATTTTAGTTTTTTTTTCAAGTTTTAATAAAAGACTAAAAGGGCTTCTGCAACCCTAAATTAAGCTAAGCAAATGAAAGATAAACTAAAAAATAAGCTCAAACAGATTATGTTTGACAACCTACGAACAAATTAAAACTAGAATTAAGAAAATTTACCTAGAAAATAAGCTAGGATAAAGTCTTGGAAAAAAAGTTTGTTTGTAATTTATTCCTTATGCTTGACACTTTTTGTAAACTCAATATATTTGTAATATGATATAAATATATATATATATATATAAATATTTTCATATTTTGTCCCGCTTTTAGTCACGCCTTAAAAACGCCATGACTCGCCATGGCTCGCAAAGGCGTGAGGCTTGGCCATGCCGCCACTCCACGCCTCACGCTATATATAACCTATATACTGATTAAAATCAGTATATACTGACTTTTGTTTTTGGAAAATTGTTAATTTTAGCCCTAAGTTTAAGCTAGAATAAGCTGTTGTAAAAACTTAAAAAGTAAAAACAAATTAAATTTGATCTCAGACTTTAAAACAAACTTATTCTAATCTAAATTGGCTATTGAAGATGGGACTTTTAAAACTATAAAAATGGACTTAAAAACTTAAACATATTTTTGACTAAAGACAAAGGTCAATTGTACACTTTAACAAACTAATTTCTACTGCATAATAGACCAAAAATAAACATGAAACTAACACCTAAATGCCACTAATCAAGCAAACTGAATATTAGACTAGAACACTTCAGATTCAAACCATGGTTACTTTGAACCTTAAACTTGATTTTTAACCTATAACAACTTATTAAAACTGACTTAAAAACTAAATTAAATCTTGCTAAAACTGATTTGAGTGACAAATGTGACTAGGCAGCACTAACATGTGTTAGTGCTGCTTGTGCCAAACACCCCTTTAAATTTTGCAATTTCATTTTAAACTTAAAACAGATTTGCATAAGCTCTAATAAACACAAACAGATTAATAACTAAGCTATAAAAAGACAAATTAGCAATAAAATCAGGAAAATAAGCACTAGAATAAGCAAATGCATAATAAGCAGGACACCCCTTATCATGTCACCCTTAAATCATGTGTGACCAAACACCCCTTATCAGAAATGTATTACCATATTGTTGGGAATTATGGACATCTTAATTAATAATGCGAAAGGACTTAGTAATGCTATTTGAAGATTTATGTTGTTACTGAAGATTGAAGAAAATAAACCAAGTCATTAGTACTGCTAGTTGTAATAGTTAGTACTGTTATTTATAGTTAGTACTGCCAGTACATTGTTAGTACTGCCAGTATATAATTTGTACTGTTAGTCTTATATAGTTAGTACTGCTTATCTAAGATAACTAAAGCTTTAACAAGCTTATCAAGGATCTATATAAAAGGGGATCAACACATATGTATCGAATTGTGACTACACTTAAATAATGTGTGGGACAAAATTTGCTATGATTTAGACACCTAAAATTAAATACTCTTGTGACTCATATATAACATCATTGATTTAGTCACACTAAACTCAAGGTGTCTCAATATCATAGGTTAATAATAAATGATTTACATCTTTGCTATAATATTTAACACATGAATATTTCATAATGTGACTTTTTTGAATGTATTGGTCACATATTAATTCCCATTTATATTGTGGCATAAACAAAATTTAGATCAAATTTGTGATATGGTATGTGACTATTATAAAGTCTATTGTCCGATGATCCTGCTATATAATGATATGTGTCTATACACATTAGGTTTTGGCAAGCAAACAAATCACTATAACTTTAGCATACATATTAACTTACGATGCCATATGTATCGAATTTTGGTTACACTTAATCATGTATGTCTATGGTTTAGTGTGACCATATATGACATTTGGTCACACTATTCAAGTGTGTGACATATATTTGTCACTTTTAAATGTATATCGTGACTAATGCTTCAAAATTACTTTTCAGTTATCACACATTTTAAATTCATGTGGCTAAATATTTAGCAAAAAATAGCAGCCACTTTTAGATAATGTGCGACAAACTTGACTATATGATTTAACCACATACACAATTACTTCATGTGACCATATATGGATTTTGGTCACACTATTCAATTATGTGAAATATATTTGTCACATATGTATATATATAGTGTGACTAATGTTAAACTTATTTGTATCTGTCACACGTCCTAAATTATAAGTGACTAAATAATCAACAAAAAATTACCAGTTACCTCTAGTCACATAAATATTCAAATGTGTGACAATGAAATTACGAAATGGTCACACAAAATGAGTTCAAGTGTGGCTGTTTATTTTATTCTGGTACATTTAGTCACATAAATATCTAACTGTGTGGCCGTTCAAAAAACAACATGTGTGACAAAATCCCAAAATTATACTAGTGTCAATTATAGGAGCATCAGACCAAACTTTAGGTTTGCTGACAACTTTGGGTTTATTTACAGCTGGTTTAGGCACACACTCAAGTGTTTCTACACTAGAATTTGATTCACAAGAGGCAAAGTCTCTGGTTTTAGCATCTGATTCACTAGTTTTAGACTGTTTTGGACCATATGTAAAGTTTGACTCATCTATTCCAAGATCAGAGTTAGGAGGCATGTAATTCCCTGTCATTGGCAGGTGGGACTGGCATGATTCTTAGTTTTTCCAAATCTATCATACAAAGGTTTATTTCTACATCATTGTTCTACTGTCAAACACACTTTGAAAACTTCTTTTTCATAACTCAAAACATCTTCATGTGTTTGATCTCGTTATAATAATCACAGTTTTGTCATTGGCACTCATTTGAGAATTTTAGTACGTTTACTATGATTTTATAGAAGAACTTTGCCAATTTCAAGTTCGGTTTTTATTCTTTTTTTCTTGGTAGCTTTTTCTAATAGTTTATTATGGTTTTGTGAGCTTATCTGTTTTTACCATCTAATCAAATTTTATAAATCTAATTTTTTCTTCATAAGCAAGTGATTTTTTTGATACATGTCTAATTGAGCTTCTAACCCTTTTAAAGCTTGAGTATTGGCTTGTATCTATATGCTAGCATCACCGATCTTTGTCCCTTTGTTAAATCATATAATTTTTTAGGTTAACATAAGATTCTTCACATACTTTTGGCAAGTGTTTCCTATTTGTCTGAGCCAGAATTACTGGTAGAGTAGGCCATGAAAGCATAGTTCTCTATGTCTTTTTCAGCATGACTAGACCAATCAATAACATCTCCATCAATAGTTACCAAGGCTTTTGGTTCATCTTGTTTTGCAAGTGTTCTCACATTTTCTTTTGCTTTGTATCCAATATTCCCTGAATCTCTCCTTTTGCTTTCTTGATTTCCTTTTGATCTGCACTCTCTAGCAAAGTGCCATGTTTTATGACAATTGAAGCACTTAACGTTGGTCTTGTCAAAACCAACTGGTTCCTTGGCATCAAATTGCAGCTTTCTTCCTGTCTTTTTATAAAACTTTTTCATTCTCATAGAGATCATGGCCACCTGCCATTTTAAATCTATTTCTTCTAGATCAAACTCATCAACTTGTTTAAGATCCTCATGATCCAGTTGTAGAGCACTGGATTGATTAGCAAAGAAGGAGTACATAAGTTCATCAGTTTATGATGAAAAGCCTTCCCTGTGTGAGTTATGGCCAGAAGAAGTAGAAACATCATGAGTAGTACTAACTTCATTAGTACTGCTAGTGCTTTCAGAAGAAACAAACACCACATTCTGTATGTTAGAAGATGATCTATTAGAGCCTTTAACATCACGCTCAAACTCTAAGATTTTTGTAGAGATCATTAATACTGAGAGTATCTATTCCTGGCTTAGTCCTCATAATCAAGGATACTTGGGACCAGGAAGAAGGTAAAGACCTAAGAAACTTCTGATTGGCATCTTCAGTGGAGAGGCCTGCACCATGAATATCTAGCTGACTCAAAAGACTTTGAAACCCATTATAGCCTTTGTGCAATCCCTCTGAGTTGGATAGAGAAAAACTTTCGAATTGTTTCTTTAGCATATATTTCTGCATCTTCTTGGATTCATCATTTCTACCAAATCTGGATTTGATAGCTTCCCACATTTCTTTAGCATCAGTCATTTTGTGAAATTTTGCTAAATGGTCTTCTGGTAAAGCCATTAGCAAAGTGGTCCTTGCTTTTCCTTCTCTTTCTCTTGCCCGAATCTCTTTAACAGTTTTAGGAGGCAAAACCTTTATTTGTCCATTTGCATCAGTTGCAATTTTTACAGAACCATTTCCTTTTTATATGACTTCCCATATAGAAAAGTCTATATGACACAAGTAATGTTCCATTTTCATGGCCCATATGTCATACTCACCTTTCTTCAGGATAGGAAGTTTAATGTGTGACATGGTATGAGGGATTTGTGTTTGTGGTGGTGGGGGATTATTAGATTCTTCTTCATGAATATCATTTTCTCTTTCCATTGGATAGATCTAAAAGGTGAAGGTTTATAACAGATCTGTTTTGGTTCTTCTTACTCAGAGTTTCTCAACAAGCTCTGATACCACTTGTTGATCCTAATCTGAATAGATCTTACTAGCCTGTTAAGGGTGATAGCCAATATGGATAAATCCAAATCAACTCTAAGAGAAACAATAACTATGAACAATATAAGTTATGCGGAAACTAACTTATACTGCTAAGAAGAATAATGAATAAAACAGAACTTTGATTACTATTAATCTGCTAGATTACAGATTACTAACTATTAATATTTGTGAAACTTCTATATTTCTAACTAGTGCCACAGGGTTCCTTTTATACGATAAGGAAACCTTAATGGGCTTACAAAACGTGTGAAAAGATAATGTATATCTATTCCTGTTATATCTTATGCATATCCCTTAAACAGTACTAACTAATATACGCTAGCAGTACTATCTTACTACTAACAGTACTAACTATACTACCAGTACTAACAGATGTACTAGGAGTACTAACTTACTAAATAACAGTACTAAGTCAGGAAAACATAATTCCCAACAAACTAGTTTCCTGATGGCAGCTTGGGTCATGGTATCTGACTCATTATGTTCCTTGGAAATTGGTTCACTTCCCAGTGGTCGCGGTATGATCCACAATAAGTTATCTAGTTCTGTGAAGATAGACTCATAAAAGGGATAGTCTGGTGGTGGTGTAGTTGACCTAACTGGTGATGAAGACGAAGATAATGGCATAGGTGATCTAATAGGAGTCTCAGTGTCTCTAGGTGATGTAGGTGGAATCATATGCTCAATGTCTTGGTTATGAACCACATTCATGAAGCCTGGGTATAAAGGTTCAAGAAAACCGGGTGGTAAGAGATCCATAGTAATCCTGGATTCATAAACATATGATACATGAGTAATGATGATACATGACATAAGATAAGTAACCATGATATAAAATAGCAAGGTAACAAGGATCTAGTCTAGTAGGTTTGGTAGTGATGTTCACTTGTTATTCTTGAGCTCACGGATCGCATCCAGAAGACTCCTTATATCTGATCGGTGGTGAACTTGGATATCCTCGATGAACATTTCTAGAGTAGAAATCTTGACATGAGCAAGAACAGCCTCATCATCATGTCCCATTTGCTTCTTTTATAATCCAACATTCTAGGTATGGGCTTCTTCAAGTTCAGTCTCTAATTTATCAAAATCTCATTATATGATTACTCGACCATTTCCAAGACCTCTTATCTTATCTTCCATTTCCTCAATGCACCTAAGAGGGAGTTTATCTAAGTGATTCAGAATGGCTTCGATTTGTTCCTCATGTTGCTCCAGAGGCGTCTTATGAGAACTTTCTCCTATTTCAAATATCTGAGGTGGGGCAGCAAAATCGGCAGAGGAGTGTGATAGGAAACGGGCTTGTTTCTGAGGTGGTAAGATTTCTTTGAGATCAAATTGTGGTGATAGCACTTGAGATGGAGCAATAGGAGCTGGTGGTGGTGGAATAAGTAATTCATTAGTAACATAATATGCTTACATGACCTTCATATACAGATCATTGAAGAATGGTGAGACGACTATTGGGACCAACTGATCCTCAGATGGATGCTCTGAAGTGCTAGAAAAAGTGTTTCCCAGCAAGGTTGGGGAATAGTTTGGTGAAGCCGAAGCATAATTAGGAATATTTGTTGAGGAAAAAACATCATCAATATCGAAATCATATAGGATAATAGGGTGGGTGGATGAAGACATGATTCTAAAACAACCCAGTAGAAAATAACATAAGTTATTTATATAATAGTTTATGTATCATTCTTTGCATACTATTTAGGAAATGTAGTAGCATAGAGGACTTTCTTGAAAACTAGAAAAAGTAGTTATAGTTTAGGTTTTAACCTAGTTATCTATAACTGTGGCTCTGATACCAATCTGTAACACCCTCATTTTCAACATATAGCAGTAGAAGCTAATCTGGGGTATTACTTCATGAATCACAGTCATAATCATAGAAAATAACTCAAAAGAGGCGTTTTGGAAATTTGAGTTATCATTTAATAATATATGAGAGTTTTACAACAAGGAGGTCCCAAAATACATATTAAACATAAAAGTTTGAATGATAACAAGTTTGACATCTTCGAGTCCATGCCACTATATGCCTTAGTTTTCTAGTTACCTGAGATAAACATGCTAAAAAGGGTCAACACAAAGGTTGAGTGAAATTCATAGGTTTGAATTATAATAGTTGAATACAAGTTCAATAGTCAGTGGGTTACATTGTTATACACCCATATTTGGTAATAATTGCAACAAATACAATCATTATGAAAAACAGCTTTATTGCCCTAAGCTCATGACACCGAAGCCTTAAGTAATACGATATTCACAAGTTGGTGCCCCAGTAGATGCATTGCCAAACACCTAGTTATTCAAATGATATGCGTCGGTATGGTAGTACGTTGTTATCTACCCTGAAGGGGGAGTTCAATTCCAATAGATCTATTCACATTCATTCATACTCCCTCAACCTGTCATCCGGTCAAGAAATTAATGGTTCGTGATAGTGGGGACTTCATGGCAATAGTGTAACTTAGGCAATAATAAATTAGGATAGCATACAGTTGGAAAAACACTTGTATTCATGGTTTAAAGCATGTATCTCCCCACGGGATTTAGAAAACATGTAAAGGTGGGACTATGAACTAACCTTGATAGGGAAATCTGATTGATGTCAAAAGTGACTCAATTGGTAATAAATGGCTTCGGCACGCAACCCGGGTTAATATGTCAAGTCTTAATTTGATTGTCTATATTCAAAAACATTATTTCATAAAGTTTAACGTCAATGGTTTTTGTTTATTAATTTGTGAAAATATCATATCACTGTTCGGGCTATCATAATCCAGAGGTCATGTAATAAACGTCTGAGGAGATAGGACACTTTAAATCATAAATCCAGTAACTCGTCAAAACGTAAATGAAATCCCCTCACATGAAATTCCCTTGTAACGTGATACGTTATAGTTTAAGAGATAAGATTTCATCTTTTTAGGTTTCTTCAAAAGCTAGTGGATGATAAATTATGTTAAATATATAACAGAATTGTTTTTATGTGTTTCGATCGATAAATGATAACGATAAATGTGTCGGGTTTTAATAAAATCGAGTTTTATAATATTTATATATATTTATAAAATTAACCCTTTATATATATTTTTATAATTTATATTAAACCTTTAACTTTAAAATATGGCAAAACAGCCCCTTGGGGTTTTTAAGTTTAGGATAATTACATTTTTATTCCCACTAGTTTATAAGTTTCAAGAATTTACAATATATACCCCTATGCATGAAAACATTTGCGAATTAAGTCCAAAATTCATAATCTTAGTATTTTTGAAATCCAAATTAGATTTGTAGCTTATAGCTTATCACTATAAGCTAAAATAAGTAGGTTTTACAAGCTTAAAACTTATGAAAAGAGCTTATAGCTCGAAAATTCAAAAATGGGTTTGTTTGGTTTAAAAATTGTAACCCAATGGGTTTAGGCTTTTAGGATTTGTTTTTAAGTGTGTAAAAATGATAATGAAGCTTATTAGAATAGCTTATTATGACAGCTTATGGATTTAGCTTATTAGGTTTCACGAATTCGGGTTTTTAAGGTTTTCAAGGGCTCGTTTGGTTTAGGAAAAACCAACGAGTAGCTTACGGTTCAATAGCTTTTACTTATAGCTTATTAATGATAAAGAAGAGCTTATTAAGGATTTAAAACATATAAATAGCTTACGGAATGAATAGAATAGCTTACTAGGGCTTGATTGGGTTGTAATGGGTCGAAATGGCTCGAAATCTTTATGAGACGAATCAATAGCTTCTTTCTTCTTATCCTTGGCTTCTAAACTAATCTTTAGGATCTTTCTTCTTTTCCTTAGCTCGGCTGGTACATGATTTGAGTATGGTTTTGATTTTAAATGGTGAGTTTTGAAGTGTGTACATGTTTTGGCTTATATGGTTGTTTGGTTTGAAATAGGGTTTTAGGGTTTTTAAGGGTTTTGAGCTAGGGTTTTAGGATTTAGGACGAGTACATGGAGTGAAATGGAGGGAAATTTATGTTTAATATTATGCCTTGAAAGCTTATAACTCGTGCTTAAAAGGTTGTAAGAAACTAGAAAGAATTTAGAGGGAAAAATACATATTATAATATCATGCATTATTAACTTGTACTTAGGCTTGTACATTTATTTTGTATGTAAACATTACATGTAATTAGGGTTTTGGTACAAACATTAACGTATAATGTTCGTTTTGTATTAAATTGATAATGTACATGGTAAAGTTGATATTAGAATATAGACTTGACATATTAGTACGTTTACTTGATATAAACGTAGATATAGTTGGCAGCGGTAGTTGCGTGAGCTCGTTTACTTTGCTATGTAAGTTACGTTACATAGTTGACATGAAATAAAACAAAAATTTTCCCATGAAAATGATTCTTATAAATATCATAAGTGGTAATTACATTGATGAAATTTGTTGTTTGTTATACACCGCGCTCACCATCGCCAAGAGTGTGATGATATGCAACATTTTTTAGGATTGGATAAGAGAAAATTTTAAGTGAAAGGTTAGTGTTGTGTGGAGAAATGGAGGATAAAAATTTAGTATTTAAATAGGAAGGGGTGACCGTTGGCCACTATTCAGTGACCGTTGGAGGTCACTATTCACGACCGTTTTCAAACATCAAATTTTGCTGACTAAAGTTATCAACGCCATGTTTAAAAAAAATCTGGTTACTAAATTTTAAATCTTTTCTTGGTCACACAATCGATAAACACGAATTAAATCTCGGGACAAGATTTCTTTAAGGGGTAGGTACTGTAACAACTGGCATTTTTTTTTCAAAAGTGTTTGTTTAAAACGCGAATATCCGAGTTAAAATTCATATTTATTTTTGGACAAGGCATAACTGGGTTACCAAATAAATAACAAATTTTTTTATAAATGTTATAAAAAATTTATGATATACTATCAATTAAATACTCATTTTTAGTGGAAAAATAATTTGAAACGTAATGGCGCCAGTTTCATATTTTAAATCATCTGTTAAGTGGCCTGAATGAGACCCGAACCATTATTTAACAAAAGTTACACTTTTGGTCCCTGTAGAAATATTTACAAAATTAATCCTCATCTATTTTGGACTTGCCACTTTTTCTTTTATAACTTTATAATATATATATATATAAATAACTAGGTTTCTCATTTTTCATTTTTATATATCACACTCACACACACATTTCTCCACTTATATTTTCCGGCGCCCCCATCGTCCTCTTGCGAGATTTTCGGCAGCCACACCAAACCACAACCACCACCACCCTCGTTACCACCATCTACCCCACCACAGATCCGTCATCATCACCATCATCCAAACCACCTCATCACCCCCATCTCCCAACCGACATCATCATCGCCACGCACCACCATCGACCACATTGTCAAGGGTGCATTTGATTTTATTGTAACACGTATAGGGTGCGTGTGGTTTTATAAACACCACATATGGTGTGTTTGGTTTTCACATTATGATGCGTTGGTTTGTGATTTAGCAGCACCAAGGGTGCGTTTGATTGTTCTAATCACCTTGAGGGTGCGTTCGATTGTTTATAACACCACTAGGGTGCGTTGACTTTTGTAACAGCCACCCTATGGGTGCGTTTGATCTCGACCGAACACCTCAAGGGTGTGTTTGTTTTTGGTTTATATCGAATAAGGGTGCGTTGGTTTTATATGGCACCAACAAGGATGCGTTTGATTGTTTAAAACCCATCAAGGTGCGTATGGTTTGTTATAAACACCACACGGGTGCGTTTGGTTTTGTTATAGCAATTAGGGTGTATTTGGTTATAGCTTTATTAGCCAAGTGTGCATTTAGGGTTAGTAGAAAAACATATAGGGTGCGTTTGGTTATAGGTTAATCAGTCAAGGGTGCGCTTGGGGTTAGTAGAAAAACGTATAGGGTGCGTTTGGTTTGATAGAAATGCATAAGGGTGTGTTTGGGATAACAAAAACACCAAGGGGTGTGTTTAGGATAGCAGAAACACAATAAGGGTGTGTTTGGGATAGCAGAAACACAATAAGGGTGTGTTTGGGATAGCAGAAATACACCAAGAGGTGTGTTTGGGATAACAAAAACACCAAAGGGGTGTGTTTGGGATAGCAGAAATACAGCAAGGGGTGCGTTTGGGATAGCAGAAATACACAAGGGTGTGTTTGGTTTGGCATAAACCACACAAAGAGTGCGTTTGGTTTATACAAATCGGCTAATAAATATAACATAAGATTTTATAAATATAAAACCGGATCAAATGGTGGTAAATGGTTAAATAAAGGTATTATTTATTCAATCTCATTTATATATATATATATTGAAATACGCGTGTAATTGCATCATAGATTGATTTAAAAAGGGGGAAAACATTGAGTTTTAATAAATATGGGAAACGTCATATAAACGAAAAGGTCATTTCTAAAAATTACTATACATAGTAATTTTCACTATAATTTCTATTATTTTAGAAATCTGATAAAAGAACGAAGTTATAAAATCATAACTTTTGTAAAAGCTTTAAAAACATAGTTTACATAATTCGTAACATTAAAACGTGCGGTCATTTTTATGCAAGAACGCTTTATTAATTAAATTGGTGATTTCCGAACACGTGTCGAATTATGTGGTTTTAATTAGTTTCCCACGTTTCTTATATAATATGGTTTACATATAATTCGTAACTTAAAAAAGTTGTTATATTATGCAAAGGAACATTTTTATTTAAGATTATTGGGTGATATTGTTGAAATGTGTTGGATATATATTGTTTCAATATTTTCTCACATCTTGATTAATTCCTTGCAACGTATTATATACCTCAATTATTTATTTGATGGTTTGCTTTTGTTATATAATTCACGGTATGAATATATTACATACTTTGCGTTTATTTTCTGATTTACTTTGATTGTACCACAACAAAAACTTATTTACAACTTTAAATCTAAATCTTTATCAACTGTCGCGCTGATGTAATCCATTCCATCAGAAAACCCAAGTTACATTATCCTAGGCTCAGTGGGACTTAGCCTTCGTGTTAAGATAAACCGCAACTTCTTGTCAGTTCGTTCTAGTTTCCTTTTTTGTCTTGTGCTTAATATGCGTATTCCCGCTAATCGTTCTACAACATCAATGTGAGTTTATAGCCCCTCTTTTACTTGTTTTACAATTACTTTACAAATCTTGGGGGAGAATGCATGCTAGTTATAACTTGTTTACATATTCATATACAATCTCTTAATACGCTTCTCTACTCACGAGTTTTTATACTAGATTTCACTAACTCAATTTACAAAGCTCGATTGTTTTTGATTTCATATCGATACTTTTTATCTTATAAGAGTTAAGTACTTAAAGTTGTTTATGAACAAAATAGTTATTTCTTCTTTGGACGCAAGTGTACATTTTTACATGATTACGTGTTTTCCTAAGTAGCGATAACCCTCTGACCCATTATCATGAACTGTTAAATTGCTTAAGTGCAAGCGCGAATGTTATATAAATAGATCTATTTGGGATTGACCTCCCCATTTGGGTGAGTAGCGCTCACTGTGCTGGGTTAGAACACCATGACTACGAAGAGTATACCAATGTCAGGATTCTAGGATGTTTCGGGTTTGATAACCTCATCACGGGCAATGTGGCAATATTTATATTGCATTCAATCAAGTCGAGTTTTGGTGTCATGAGCTTAGGGAAATGTAATTACAATTTGTGATGTTTGCATCTGTTGCATTATCATGGAGAAAATCTTGCAGTCCTACATTATACGTTTTTGGTGATTATTATAAGGATTGAAATGGTCATGCATACTTTGTAAATCTTTGGATTTCAACATTTACAGTTATAAAAATCTATGAACTAACCGACTTTATGTTGACACTTTTAAGCATGTTTTTCTCAGGTGAATTAGATGCTTGGCTTACTTGATGTGCATTGGAGTCTAAATTTGACAAGATTCATTCATGGATTTTTACTTATATTCAAATGATCAAATCTCGTTGTATTGCTTTCAAGCTTTTCATTATGATGCAAATATGGGACAAATGTTATATCAATTTCAAGAAAATCAACGAGATCACTTTTCAAACGACATTTAGAGGTCGTTCTCCTGTATCTTGTGCTGTTGTATTATGAAGTAACGCCCCCGGACATATTTCCGCTGCGACACATTTTTGGGGGTGTTACATCATGTCTTGTTTTTTTAAACTAGGTTCCAAGCAGACCCAATATGTATCTTTTTCATGCCGTTAGACACGTTCTAATGTTACCTATAGAACTTAAGTTTTATACTTTCGTACCTTACTCTTGTTGAAAGAAGTAGATAAATTCTACCATGTTTCTTATCTTTGTATTTATGATGATATATTGACGCATTTTTTACTTCAATCTTGTTGTTGTAGGTATCCACGAAGTAATTCGATAGCATCTTGTTTGAAGCAGCATGGCGACTGCTCTGCACATGCTTAATCTTTCCTGTTTATTCATAAGGCTATAAGGTTTTAAGGCTTAACGCTTCTTCCATTTGCAGGAAATGCTAAAGGATTACGTGGGATCCAATACTTACCAAAATGTTATATATAACAACACATTCTTATTCAAGGACAAGATTGTTCTTGATGTCCGTGCTGGTACCAGGATTCGGTCTCTCTTTAGTGCAAAAGCTAGGGAAAAGCATGTTTATGCTGTAAGTTACAGCTCTTTCTTTTGTTTTTAGTAAACTAGTATTGTATTGCGTGATCATTAAATAGATTATTTGTTGTCACACGTTAAAGATTGTATATTTGCATACCCGTTTTTCTTATATGTTGTATTTTAATTTGGTTTATGCAGTTTAAGAATTCAGATTTTGATTGTCCTGTAAAGTTTATGTGACACTTGACTTTCGTGTTTGCAGGTTAAGTGCTCACAGATGGCTAACATGGCAAAAGAGATTGTTAAAGCAAATGGCTTTTCAGACGGTAATAGCTTTTATAGATTTAAGCTCTCACGTTGTTTAATACAAAGGGTTGTTGGTAACTGATATCTTCTCATTTTGATTTTGTAGTTATAACAGTTTTGAAAGGAAATCGTGATTCTTATAGTGTTGGAATCTTATTTACCCTTGTTCTATTTACAAGTTTTTGGAGCCCGTGCTTCGCTAAGGCGTAATTTTTTAATTATTGAGCGAGCGCATTTCTTGTGTCGTATTTTTCATTATTAAGGACCCGGATACACATTAATACATTATACATAAATTTAACACAATGCTAAACCCGGTTATCGAGGACCCAGGCCTTTAGCTAAAAACCACTCAGAGTTCATTGATCTATGACACAGTTCAAGTTAAAAGTTGAGGGCCACTTGGCCAATGACCAAGCTTGAATAAAAAGCATAGGAGGATGTCATTGTTACTGAGAGTTAGATGGTGAAGGCCATTTAGCCATGCGTTTTAAGTCATCATTTTTTTAGGTTGAGCTTTTCTAAACATCTGAGTTCCAGTTTAAATCACAACCATACTGTCAATACAAAATGACTTAATATCGTGAGTATGTAACACATTATTTTTTAAAATAGAATGGTCATATGTATATTAAGTGTGTAAGAAACAAAAAACATAAATCCAACACTCAATTCTTGCAACAATCCAAAAAAAAGAAATTAGATCATATCATCGTAACATACATTAGCTAATTTCAGTATTTCATACAATAAGACACGTGTCCAGTTACAGATATGTAAGAGGAGGAAGAAGGAGCATTAGGTGTAAGAGTGAGTGAGTGTGAGTGGAGAGAGCATTATGACACAATCTAAAAAATGATGTGTATGAAAGTTAAACATTAGGATCTGTGATATGTTTGCAGGTATACATAAATCTGGTTCTATCATAGTTATGGATGAATGGTTGTAGACATTAGTTTTTGAAAGAAAATTTACACGTTGTTTGAGGTAAAATCACATTCGATTCTAATTTTTGTTTGTTTTGTTATCATAAAGATTTAGATCTGTGATATAACATCTGATTCAAGCACTTTTTCTCATGATTCTAGATCTCTGGTCTTCATAATTATAAAAGATTCATGAAAATGGTTTAAAATCATGTTAAACGAATACAAATTGAAAGAAAAAGATGTTGCTGATTTCGTGTTTTGGAATTCGAAAATCATGATATGTGTGATTTAGATCCAGATCAGCTCAAGAAGATAATGTAGATGCAGTTGCAGATAAAATCACGCATTATTTCATTTTGTTATAAAAATTATAAATCACGTGTGATTTTTCATAAATCACATGTGATTTTTCATAAAACAAAATATGAAAATTAGTTGTTTATTTCTTATGTTGTTATAAGATACTATGTGATGTTTATGCAAAACCACACAAATTGTATATATAAAAAATTGTTAGGCTCGAGACAAATGTGGTGCGAAAGGATATTTCTTGTGTTGTTATAAGATACTATGTGATGCTTATGCAATACCTAAAAAATTGTATATAAAAATTTATTAGGCTCGAGACAAATGTGGTGCGAAAGGATGATGACAGAAGAATGGGAGAGAGATTACTTGAAGTTAAAGTGAAGCCGAAAAAGGAATGTGACAATTGTGGGAGAAGACTAGTTTGAATACCAAAAAAACTTGTCCGTTAAATTCGAAGGCGAAGAGAAATATAACAATGATTGTTCATTGTTGTTTGAAAACTTTTGTTTTTAATTTATTTTTTTACAATTTCTTCAAATTATTAGTTGAATATATGAAATTCTCTTTTACTTGAATACATTGATTTTCATTTTATTGAATGCTATGTTCTTTGTTATTTGTATTATGTTAGAACTTAAGATTTAACACAAACCATGTGACGTGTAATAAACATATTATAAACTGAAGTATAAAAGTACTGCAAGCCACATGTGATTTGTTAAATGACATGTGATTTAAGTAAATCACATGTGATTCATGTATAAATCACATGTAATTCATGTTTAAATCACATGTATTTACCTCAACGGTATATATATTACTTGTATGAATAAGTAAGAAACTAAATAGTTATATAAAAAAAGACTTGTTTCATATAATACATCTTAAGATGAAACTTTTGATACTTGACAAAAAAAATAATTAGAAACATCGATATACATGTTTAAGTTCTGATACTTGTTCCAAAACAAAGTAAGAATCTGTCATAAGTAAATTAATAAGATGCAAGTGTTAAAACTAGATCGAAAACAACACACTAACACAATCATAAACATGTTTTTTGTTGTTGCACTTGACATTACTAAATCGTGTTTACGTTGATCTATGTTGTTTACTTATTTAAGGATAAAGCGGAGCCTAATTTCTTTATCAACGTATTTTTTCAACTCCTTAACAAAGTTAAACATCCTATTTGGCGTGCACGTTTAGCTCGATTAACAATATCTTTGTAGCATAAGTGAACCTCAAACGCTTCAACATGTTAAACTAGATATTTGACTGAGTACTTCGACCACATTTCAATATTATTGGCAGCTTTGCTTCAACTTTTTTAATTACTCTAGTTAAAATAAAATAAATTAACTATTAAATAAAACTATGTACAAATCACATGTGATTTTGTACAAATCATATGTAATTTTGTCCAGTTCTTCGTCAATAATTACAACATCAATAAGTAATACCTCTTAACATCATAACTAACAACGACAAATAGAAATAACATGTAACTAATTCACTATAATCCCTAAAATCTACGAAATATATTTTTGTGTAATCATGTATGCATATATGTTTAAGAATTACATGTGATTTTACTGTCTAATATGCATACTCAAATTTGATAAATCACATGTGATTATCGCAGACGCATTTCATCAAACACATGATGTGCATCAACTATAATAACAACAACAATCATAAAAACAATAAAAAAAAATACAACTATCTACCAAAATATGAATAAGAACTTTAATAATTATCACAACAACAATAACATACTACAATCTATAACAACTCACATGCGATTTGGTTTCGTTGTTCATCTACAACTACAACAACATAATCCATGGTAACCAATACCTATTAGCATCATAATCAAAGATGAAGAATAATAATTTGTAACCAATTCACTATGAACCCTAAAATATAAAAAATTTTTGCTAAATGGTCTTCTGGTAAAGCCATTAGCAAAGTGGTCCTTGCTTTTCCTTCTCTTTCTCTTGCCCGAATCTCTTTAACAGTTTTAGGAGGCAAAACCTTTATTTGTCCATTTGTATCAGTTGCAATTTTTACAGAACCATTTCCTTTTTGTATGACTTCCCATATAGAAAAGTCTATATGACACAAGTAATGTTACATTTTCATGGCCCATATGTCATACTCACCTTTCTTCAGGATAGGAAGTTTAATGTGTGACATGGTATGAGGGATTTGTGTGTGTGTGTGAATTTTTTTAAAAACTGATCATGTTTGGGAGAGGTGTGGGGGAGTTAGGTGAGTTAGATGAAAAGACCTTAACACCCTTTCATTTTTATCATTTTATTTTATTTATTTTTTAATTAAAAATCACAATTAATACAAACCATTGGATTAAAACTGAATGAAGGATGGAGATGTGTTCATTTGATCTATGAAGAAATTATGATCTACATACATAACAATAAGCTATATATTACTAGTACTAGATTGAGCAAGTAATTCAAAATTAGTTTCTATGCCCTTTAGAACGTGGTCCAAATAAAAACCGACACGAAAATGTCAATGGGGCCGGTTTACCTTCTATTGTAGCCCGGTTTAACTGGTTGTCAGTTTATTTGAATATCTATTATAGTTTGAACCGGGCCATGCGGTTTGGTCTTGTCGACTTTAGGTAAGTTTTGAACTTTGAACCCCACTTCATGTCGCTATACTACTTTCCACATATCACATGGCTAGTGAATTGGAAATTTGGTTTATAGACTTTTAGTTTATATTGTAAGTTTAGTCTATGGGTGTTAGTACAAAAAGTGTTACGCATTTGAAAGGTGGAATTGAGGTTACTATTAGGTTGGGCCAATGAATAGGATCTTGTACTAAATCTAGTGATGAGATGATTCACTACATAACTAGAGATAAACCGTTAGTCTTACAGTGGGGACAGACCCCACGATTAGACTCCGGCGTGAGAGTAAGTATTCATGTTTGTCAGAGAATGTCAGAATATGTATGTGTAAAATTTGGTCAGATAATCATATCATGTGGGGGTGTCAGAGTACCCCTTTTATAGGTGAGCTCAATATTAGGTTTCCTAATATTTCGCTCATTTTTGTTAGTGGGCCAAAGTGGGGCCCTCGTCAGGCGAGGATCCGCTTGTAATCGTGACTTGCGGACATAGGCTCGCCCAGTACACTTTTGCTGACATGCAGAAGCGTCCTCTGGAAGCCTTTCATCCATCTTGCTGCCTTCCGAACCATAGCCAGTTTGGTCTGGGCTTACTTTTGGTCCATTATGCCTTTTGATTGTTTCATTAGGCTTAGGCCCATGCATGACTTATGTAGTCCAGGCCCAAAGGCCTGTTATACATATTATACATCATCAAGTCCCCCCATTTTAGTATGTCTAGTGCGTGCAAATTTGTTGCGTGCGGTAGGTATTACTAGACTTTGGTTCTGGTTCTCTCTTTTTCTTTGCGTCTTCCGTGACTGCTTGTTTCTCCGCGATGTCTCGTTGCTCTTGTTAGGTGAGGTATGGGCAACGTGGCCTCTTTGTGGCCTTTCACATTCTGACTGATTTAACTGCTTGATCCCCTTGCTCAACTATCATTACTATTCTTACATCTCATCTTAGCCGTTGACTTCGGAGGTCATGACCACGTGTAAATATCTGGGAATACTTTGAATTTACTATACCGAGGGTATAAATAATCGATTTGTTTTTCACTGTGCTCTTTCCACTTCTTCTACTATTTCGTCATTGTTGATATTTTCTGAGCTTGTTAATCTTTTTATCTGCGCTTCACTATTCTTTAAAGAATTTCCAGTGGCCAAGTTAAGCTTTTAGACTTTTTTCTTCCATCATGAGTGCCATTACAGATATTAGGTGTATTCTTACCCAGAAAGCACTTGATGCTTTTTGCGCTAAGTTTCATATCCTAGGAGAGGTGCATCCCGTTTTGCCTAATTAGAATGATATGATGCATGAGAGGCCTTCTAGGTATATTGGATTGTATACTAGGTTTTTTTACTATGCCAATTTTAGATTGCCTTTGTCCACCTTCCTTGTTGACGTGCTTAGATATTTCTGTATCAATATATCCTAACTCTCTATGATTGGGGCAGCCAAGGTTTCCTATTTTGAAATCATTTGCCGTGTCTATGGGATTACACCAACTTTGGGTTATTCCGATGCTTTTATGTAAATTCTAAAAACACTGGATGGATGTCATTTAGTAAGCGTTTTGATAATGCTCCCGTATGTTATATGAAACCCCTTGATTCCCTTAAAAATTGGAACAATCATTTTTTCTAGGTGGATGACTTTGCTTGACCTGCTTTTTTTCTATGGCATACTGCCAAGCATGTGACTAGGGATCCTGATCCAGTAGTGACCGAATTTAATGCACAAGACTACGCCACTCTTGTTGTCCATCCCTATCTGTTCCGGAAGTTTCTGGAAGCATTCCTCTACTTGGTTTTACTGAGCCGCCATTACACTTTGGATGAGGAAACTTATCCTTGATTTTTACATAAGAACGAAGAGGGTGGGTGCAATCTGTTATATGTCTGTTATGTTTTTTTACGGTTTATTGTTTTGTTTCTAACTGTGTGTTTATTTTGTGCAGAAATAGATATTTTTGCTTTCATCCATACCCCAGATCCTACCAAAGTAAGAGTTGTTGAACGAGAACAAAATGAAGATGAGTCATGATTGTTGGATACTATCGTGGGTCACACTGTTCCGCTGCTTCCGGTTGCCCCTGACTGTGCTGACATTGAGAGACTATTTGTTAAGGGTTGTAGTGGCAACCCAACAGAGCAAGTAGATTCCGCAGTGGGTGGGCCATGTAGGATCGTTATTCCTTTATGAAACACTGATA
Source organism: Tanacetum coccineum (assembly GCA_026074375.1). NCBI lineage: Eukaryota > Viridiplantae > Streptophyta > Magnoliopsida > Asterales > Asteraceae > Tanacetum > Tanacetum coccineum. The sequence continues at coordinate 4,748 of BQNB010027256.1, read as the reverse complement.
TACTGTCAACTATGCGGAATCTAGTTGGCAGTACTTAAGAAGAACACACAATAGTTTCTCAAACGATTTCTATTATAAACCTTTTGAATCTGCCTAAATTGCAGATCCCTAATACAATACTAATAATTCTTAACTCGTGTTTTTCTATTTGTTCTATATCTTCTAATACCTTCCTAGAGATCCTTTTATAACCATAAGGATTAACTCTAGTAGGTGTACAGTCCTTGTATATCATAAACTCTAATCAATACTAATCACTAAATTAACTGTTACAAGATAATTACTAACATAACTGTTTAAATGATAATCCTTTAAGATTCCTTTATCCACGGCATAGCAGTACGTTGACTTTTCCTTACTAAGTAGGCAGTACTTCGATCTTCAACTTAGCAGTACTTTGACCTTTTGCTTAGCAGTACTTTGACCGATTGACTTGTATTTCCCAACAATCCTCCCCTAACTTGAATTCTACTTGCTTGACTTCAAGTTTCTTGATAGTTGGTCTTCTTTGTTCAGCATCAGTCTGTCTTGTCATTTAAGCAGTACTTGCCTTCAATCTTCATCCTTTGAGCAGTATCTTGTACACAATCTGTTTGAGTATCTTGAACTGAAAACCTCTTATCTTGAACATAAACATTTCTTCAAAAATCTTTGTCTTTGCATCAAACAGATTGTTCTTCCATCAGCTGCAGGTCTTCTCAGCAACATAAATGGTTTTTATGAGCCTTTACCAAGTAGCCATTCACTCTTGGGCTAGTCAGTTCTTTGGTACCTAGAAAAGGTAATAATCCATGGTGAACTGAAAACCACTTCAACACTCAGAACATGAATCATAGTGTGTTGAATACTATATGACTTTTGGTAAGTCATTACAACCATGAACGGATTTGATAAGTCTTTACCTGTAGCCGTTTGCTCAGGACTAGCCAACTCTCAGTAATAAAACATTGGTGAGTTGAGGACCATATAGTTTTGAGCAAACTATTAAAGCTATCAACGGATTTGAGTTCTCTTTACCAAAAGCCGTTTGCTTTGGAGTAGCCAATACTTCAGTGCAATACCATGGTGTATTGATCACCATACAATTTTTGGTAAATTGGCAACCATCAACAGATTTGAGATGTCTTTACCAAAACTGTTTGATTTGGACTAGTCAATTCTTATATCTGTTAGATATGGTGAATTGATTACCATTTGCTGTGTGGTGGTTAACCAACACTCAATCCCTTAAAACAGTTTTATCTTCAAACATTTTTGCCTTAAACCTTGTTGCACACTCAAAACTTCAAATTATTTCAAAAACAACTTTTTAACTAGCAGTATTTTGAATAAGGTACTGCTTGTTCACAGTTAAGTCCTTTTTATCAAAACAAGATATATTACATATAAAGAAAATTTTGATAAATCATACCAGTTGTTTAAGAATCATCACCATCTTCAGTTGTCCATAGAATAAACAAATGTATCAAAGTGATAGCAATGTCACTCTCTTCTTCAACTTCCATACCATGATCTAGCATCCTGATCATCAACTCTCTTGATAAAGGATATCGTCTTTCTGTCAGCATATGAATCATTGTACCATCCTCTAACTCTAATGTATGCACTCCTGAAGATTCATTAAGTCTCCATCTTACAATTTCCCAATCTTCTTGATTCTTCCAGAAGTCATCATTACTTGTTGCAGACGTCTCCCAAATAGTTGTAAGATCACCCAAAAGTATCAATCCTAACCCGGTTGGTGGAATATGCTTATAATAATCTTGTACAACCAGATATAGATGATGTAGATCTTGTCTATCCAAGATGTGAAGTATCTCCCACAGAGTGTTGAATGCTCTGAAATGATTATTTGCCCTAAAGATTATGAGATACTCTCCATCGGGTGAGTCAATGACTTTGAATTCTGTAATCATAGAGATTGCTTCTAGTGACTCTCTATCTTGTGCACTCTTCTCAAAGTCTACAATCCTAAGATAGTTTCTGAGCTCATCAATTGTCTCTGTCCTCAATTTAAGCTTCTTTGATGGCTGTTCTTCTGTAATTGTAGCTTTTCTCTTCCTTAAGAGTCTCTTTGCATCTCTCTCCTTTAACATCTGCTCTTCCTTTTCTGAACCTATTGGAATAAAATCCTTGAAAGAATCTTTGATGGATTCTTGAACTTTATCGTACAGTTCCTTCATTTGTGGATACTTTAGTTTTTGCAAATTCTTGTATCCTTGACCTTTTAAAAAGCTCATCATTTGATTCCTTTCTTGTACAAGAGATGTAGGTTTCTTCAAAATAGTCTTTGGTTTCTTCAAAGCCTCCAACCTTTTTCTCTCTTCTTCTGCATCCCATTCTGCTTGAATCTTTCTAGCAATTTCCTCATCATGTGTAGTCTCCAAAGCTCTGATTTGTTGAAGAGTTAATTTCTTCTTTTTGGGTTCTTCAACCAATATCCCTTTACCTTTTTCTTTTGGGTCAGTAGCTTGAGTTGGCTGTTGAGGTTGAGATTGCATGGGACCAGGAATGCTTAAGCCTCTTGTTCTATTGAGATCAGCAAGAAATTCATCATCTTTGAATTGTTCTTCAGGCTCTTCTTCTTGAGTTGGACGAATTGGACTTGAAGGACCTGCTTCATCATCAAAATCTAAAGTCCTTGGAGTAACAGCACTTTGTCTAGCAGTACTTTGAATCTTCTCCAAATCCAATTCTTCAGTATCCCCACTTTTTACATCAGAAGTATCTTTTTCTTCTTCAATGATCACTTCTTCTGTTTCATCACTCTTTCTCTCTAAGTCAGGAGTAACAGCAGCTTCTGTAGCATCAAATTCTTCAAAAACAAAGTGATCATCATGATCATGATGCTCTTCAGACAAATTACCTTCATCTTTATTCCTCCCCAGTTTGACTGAAGACACCTTCTTCTTTTGCTTCTTACCTCTTGTCTTAAGTTTCTGACTTTTTACCCAAAGAGAGTGATGTTTTACCAATGGCTTTACCCCTTTTGACAATTTCTTGAGTTTGGCCTTGAGCTTGTGAATCTGTTTAGCTTGAGAAATGGTTTGCCTCTTGAGCCTCCTAACCTCCCTGTTTAAAGCATATATATCCAAAAGTCCCTCATCTCCTCCAGATGTTTGAGACGCATCTGTGGGAGTAAAATCATTGGGAGCTTGTGGAATATCAGCAGCACCTTGAGTTTCAGCAGTACATTAAGCTTCATCAGTACCTTGAACTTTATCAGTATCTTGAGCTGCATCAGTATCTTGTTGAATACTATCTTGAGCAGCACTTTGAGTAGGGGTACCTTGAGCATCCCTTGGAGAACTTGCAGTCCTAGAATGTGTACTCTCACCATGTGCTTCCTCTGCTGCTAATGCTGTTATGACCTCTAACATTGGTGGAGTCAAAGGTGTAATCCTACCTGAGAACTTAGGACTATTCTTTCTCATAAAAGTAAAGACCTTAGAAGGAAGAGTAACTGATGGTAGAAAATGCTGTGGTCTGGTTACTCCCTCTAATTGCTTGTTCAAAAACAGTTGAATGAATCTAGGATACATGAGAAAAGGTGTACCATTGGAAATATGTCCTAGCATTCCATTCATAATCATCAAAGAAAAATTGAACTTTTGGTTGGTTGCTAATCCTACTAGAGCCGATGCTATGTTAGTCCCAAATTGTTCCCATGATGTACTCTTAGGACTAAGACAGTGAAGTAAAACATGAACTAAATACTTCCACTGAGGGCTAAATAGAGGTTTAGAAAAAGTAAGTTGAGCCAAATTACCCTCATAGCCTATGTCTCTGAGCGAGTCCCAAATAACTTGCTTAGGAAAGCAATCAACACCATCAGCATCATCGAATAGTAGATCAGCTCGAATGGTTTCTTCTGAAATCAAAACCCTTTTTCCATCTACCATTGCTCGAATATGAGGCACTTCATTAATTACTCTTAGAGAAGCTGTAGCCCAAAATTGTTGAAGCCACGGACCAATTAAATCAGGATCAACTAACAAAGAATAGTTAATCGAGCATCCGGTGAGGTAATCAATGATTTGATGAAAATTAGCATTATGCTCAGTCTTCTCCACGCAAGCAATCATGTTATGTTTGTTACAGGTGCGAATATTTTCAATTGGATATGAAATTGATGTGCGTCGGAGGTTGTATTTAAAAAATTTGTGAATAAAAAGAAATGAAGTGAGAGAAAAATGCAATTCAATTGAGCATTTATAGGTTGCGATGGATAACAAAGAAAGTTACCGTTGTAAATACGTCTTTATCTCAAAAACGCGCGTTTGACCGTTCACCGAACGTTAGAACAGTACTTAGTTGTCTAAGCAGTACTTTCTAAGACGAGCAGTACTTTGAGTTGGCTAAGCAGTACTTTCAACCTAAAAAGATTTCCAACTCAAATTTGTCAATCACAACCCTGCAATTTTTGAAAATATCTCTTCAAATCATCAAAACCTTGAACAATCATTCATATCCTCCCCGTAAGCGTAACAATAGTGCGGCCAAAGATTCTTTCTAACTAGAACAGTACTTTACATGAATACCAATACTTTACAAGTAGTCCTCCCCTCAAACGTAGCTATGGGTTCATCATACCAATGGTTACCACCAAAAAGTTAAATCTTGCCAAGTCAAAACCTTTGGTGAGTAAATCTGCTACATTGTCATCAGTACTTCTTCCTATTTACACTCTCCACAGAAACAGGTCCAAACAAATCCATGTGGAGCAATTCAAGAGGTTCTCTGACAGT
>BQNB010027255.1:0-57807 GCA_026074375.1 Tanacetum coccineum | reverse complement strand
AGGAGCAATATAATGACCTGCTATACAAGTGCCTTACTCACGACATCAATACTCATTAAAAGGTAAACATCTTCTATAAGGGTTTGAGCACTATGAACCGTCAATTGCTTGATTCGCAGGGGCCAATTCCTGGGATGACACCAGCCCAAGCTTCCACAGCAATTCAGACCATGACTGACCATTCTCAAAAATGGCACGACTGAACGCCAAGCAGAAATGTTGGAAGCAGCAGTAGCAGTGATGGACTGGCTGCTCTAGTAAGCAAGATGGACAACTTAGGATGAGACATGAAGAAGCAAAAGGAAAGCGTTCACGCAATCCAGGTTGGATGCCAAATTTGCGAAGGACCTCACCTCGACAAAGATTGTCCCCTCAACGAGGAAGTAAAACATGTTGAAGAGGTCAGATATGGAGAATTTAGACGCACAACGCCTTTTAACGAAAGTAATGGAGGAAAGTTTCGTGTAGGACCACCTGGATATTACACTAAGACTGATAACCATCCACCATATGGAGAAAGGAGACAAAGCTTAGAAGAACTATTAACTAAGCATCAAGAGGAATCTATACGAAAAAGTACTGAAATGGAAATATGGGTTAAAAAACTTCAAGAGAATGCAGAGGTTAACGCTAGGAACCAAAGCCCCTCGCTCAAAAATTTAGAAACGCAGATCGAGTAGTTAACCAAAGAACTCCACTCCAGGGGAACAAAATCTAAACAAGCAAAGGTAGTAATTGTTGAACATGAGAGACCCTACTCTCCAAAGAAACTTAAAAATCTCTACGGAATATCCTTTCTCTCTGATCCAGACTCTCAGAAAGAAAACACCAAAGATCAACTACCTCCGAAGGAATCTAATCCAGGACATTTCACACTCCCCTGCACCATCGGTAACTTTAACTTTTATGTTATGGCCGATCTAGGAGCTAGTGTGAATGTTTTACCTAGGAATATTTTCAAATATTTTGAATTGACAAACCTTAGTAAAACCGATATGCTAGTGGAAATGGCAGATATGAAAAAAGCACCACTAGGCGTAGTTAGTAACATACTCGTAAAAATTGATAAATTCCTGTTTCCATCCGATTTCGTAATTCTCGATCAAACCCCTAATTCGACTATCATTTTAGGGAGGCCTTTTTTAGCCACCATATACGCACAGATTAATGTTTTTGAAAATGAGATATCATTAGGAATAGGTGACGAAAGGGTAACTTTTAACATGAACAGGAATGACAATAACTTCGCCCCTACTGAGGGAATCTTTATGTTAAACTCGATTAATTCGAATGAACAGATTACTAAAAAATTGAAGATAAGTAAGAACACTACTACAACACATTTTTGCAAACCTATTATACAAGAATGTGATAAGGACATTAAATCCTGGCCATCATGTAGCCCATTTAAGAACAAGTGTGATGGGGGACATGAAATTTATGGGATAAATGAGCTTGGTGAAACAAAATATTGGGTTTTCCCTCATGACAATGAAAGGAAGGAAATGAAAGGAGGTGGGGTATCATTTCTAAACTTTTTAATAATAAGATATAGTAGCTGTCAGGTAAAGGATTCTGTTTGGAGCAAAATGTATTCAGAATGGTGTAATGAAAATTCTCATGATAAGAAACCTAGGCCTAGAGATTACACTTTTAAAGAATGGGTGCAGTTTAAGAAAGGACACATAGACATAAGCAAATCAGTTAGGAAAGATTTATTTAGATTATAGGTGATTGATCGTGTAACACCCCCAACTTTAGATTGCGCAGCGGAAATAGAAATTGAGTGTTACTAAATAGCACAATACACCAAGATAATAGAAAATGACCCAAATGAGACGTTTTACAAACACGCATTCCATTATTTAATCAGAGAAAATTCGTTTAGGTCCCCACAGGAATCGTAACGACAACCATTACAACATTTGAAAGACAATTGTTTCAAATTAAAGTCATTGTTTTAAAACACATTAAGACATTGTTTTTGAAAGACAAGGAACACACAAGTAGACCCCTTTCACCAAATCCTCACCAACGACACCTCTACCCATTGTATTTCTTCATACCTTGTTACTTGGGAAAAAACATGTTTAAAACGTCAACAAATGTTGAGGAATGCAATTCATAGAGTTTTAAACGAAATCAATAAGTTAATGATCTTTGAACACATAATTAGTTCTTTGGAAAACATGCAACGAATCCAATTGTATAACATCAACTTTATTCCTTTTCACAGATAAGCTCATGGACACGAACATCTAACAAACATATATCTTTTCATATGCCAATTTGCCCCAGAACAAGGTATTATTGTCATATACCAACTATTTCTAACTACAAAACATCCGTTTGACATGGTGTTCACAAGGATTCTTACCCCAGACGGGGTTGTAAAACCAAATAGATCTATTTAATGCATTAGCGTTCACCTCGTAAGGCAATTAATAGTTCATGAAATAAGAGACTTCGAGAATAGCTACTTATGCAGAAACAATCTCATAATCGAGTCCAACATACCATAAAATCATATGTGTTCGATTTTATAAAACAAACATGAATCCCACTCGCGGGTTTATAAAATAATCAAATGATTTAAATGCGAGACTATGAACTCACCTTAAGCAAAAGATCCAATTCAATCAAATCAACAAGCGCAAATAACTTCACGTCTCAACCGCGACCTATACAATACATATAGAGCGGTACGTGACTAAAAGTAAAATATTTCATATAATGCATACTTGCAGATATATTCATAACTATTACATATATACAATCATATACTACAATCTTCAAGTGCGACGCAAAACATTTCACTTTGACGCGCTAACAATATCACAACGTTTTCCATAAAGCTTCTATTTTTAGAAAGTTGCCGAAAGTAAGGATAATATAATCCGAACTTCATATTTCGTCATCAATTAACTAGCATTACAAACCCATTTCTCATTACAAACCGTATTTAAAAGTATACGCAAGTTTGAATTTCAAAAGTCAAACTTCATAGTTGACTTTTACACCAAAAATAACCAAACTTGACTTGGCCGTAAAACGTATCGTTAAAAGAGTACGTGAACGATCCACCTAGCGAAACGTAGCTAAAGGCGAACTCTATCACTTTTTATTATCAAAAATAACTTTTAAAATTTTCTCGACTCGCTATGGGTCAGTCAAACTTTCTGTTCAAACTTAGTCAACTCAAAACCCATTAAAATGACATTTTTGACTTAAACCAACTATCAAAACATGCTTAACTAGCCTATGTAATTATACCAAAACCATCAAAATTAAATAAATGACCAAATACGCTTTCAATAATTTCCGCACTTGAATCTTATAGCATATAACATAATACACGTAATATCATCACATTAACCATACTAGAACATCACTAGAATACTCACAATGCTATAACAACAATTGATTTTGGTTTCCCCCTTTGGTTTAAAATCGGACGAACACCCAAAATCAAACAACCAAACCTTTTTCAATCAAACCACTTGCTAATAACAGTAATCTAGCAACACTAAACACCCTTTTGAGATTAAAATCACAAGAACTTGACCAAATTTCAAACTTTCAAAATACTTGTTGCATGTGGGATTTTATTAGTGGGATGTGTAGGCCTTGATACAAGGATTAATATTTTGTAAATGGATTATATTGCATGTCAGAAATTAACCGGATTTGGTGGTGGTGAAGGTTGGCCGGTCGTGGAGAGTGAACAAGAAAGGAGGAAGATAAATTTTGATAAAAGAATTATAAAGTGTGTGTGTGGTGGTTTATATAGAAATGAAGTTTGAACCTTTAACACTTTTAGTCCCTCCATCCTTATTAGTCCTTCTATTTTTAGTACAAGTTATTTACTTCGTTATATAGTCGGCTAAAAACTTGAGTCACACCAATTTCGTAAATATTTTTATTCGTCCCACTAAATTTACTTTAAAACATTTAATAAAATGTTAAATCACGTAAAACACGACCTTTAAACACGGGTTTTACAAAAACTCAGGGAAAAACCATAAAATACAAAAATAACATAATCACGCTCTCGGAGCGACAATGTAAATTTTTCTAACCTTCTCGGACGCTAAAAACAAATAGAAACTCAATCATGGCTTGTAATTTCCCAATAAACGGAAATTTTCACCAAACCTTACATAGCATAAACAACTAAAATCATTTACGTAGTAAAATAATTATCATAGCTCGGGATAAATGTTGAACTGAAACTCGGGCTGTTACATTCTCCCCTCCTTTAGGGAGCGCCGTCCTGGTGCTCAGCTCGACTTATCCGCTCTTTCTCGCTTCATCCTTACTTCTAAAGAGATGAGGGTACTTCTTCTTAATATGATCCTCACAATCTACAATTTCCACTGGCTCTTCAATCATGTGCAACTTATCATCAAGTTGAATCTCGTCTATCAGAACGACAATATCGCCTTCCGCTAAACATTTCTTGAGATTCGAAACATGAAAAGTACTATGAACCCCTTTCAACTCTTCAGATAACTCCAATGTATAAGCTACTGGACCGACTCTAGCTAGAATCTTGAATGACCCAATGTAACGTGGACTAAATTTTCCGCGCTTTCCAAAACGCGCAGCGCCCTTCCACGGCGATACCTTGAGCAGTACCATATCACCAACTTCGAATTCCAATGGCTTAGATCTTCTATCCATGTAGCTTTTCTGGCGACTATGGGCAGTTAACAAATGGTTCTTAATCTGAACAATATTCTCGATCGTTTCATGAATCAATTCTGGACCGGTGAGTTGGCTATCTCCAACCTCACTCTAGCAAATAGGTGATCTACATTTTCGTCCGTACAAAGCCTCATATGGTGCAGCCTTAATTCTCGCGTGATAACCATTGTTGTATAAGAACTCGACCAATGGCAGATGTCGATCCTAACTACTTCCAAAGTCGATCACATAGGCATACAACATATCTTTAAGCGTTTGTATAGTCCTCTCGCTTTGACCATCCGTTTGTGGGTGGTAAGCGCTACTCATATCCAAATTTATCCCTAACGCTTTCTGAAGCGATCTCCAGAATCTAGACGTAAAATGGCTGTCTCTATCCGAAATGATTGATATAAGAACACCATGCCTACACACAACTTCCTTCAAATAAAGTTGCGTGAGTTTCTCCATAGCATAAATCTTCTTCATTGGTAAGAAATGAGCTGATTTGGTCAATTGATCGACAATGACCCAAATCGTATCATACCCACTAGGCGTTTTAGGCAGTCTAGAAATGAAATCCATAGTAATCTTTTCCAATTTCCAAACAGGAATCTCAGGTTGTTACAGCAACCCAGACGGTCTATGATGCTCAGCTTTAACCTTCACACAAGTCAAACACTTACTAACGTATGTGGCAATATCAACTTTCATATTCGGCCACCAATACAACAGCTTCAAATCTTGATACATTTTGTCCAATCCCGGATGAATGGAGTACTTGGAATTATGCGACTCATGCATAATCAAATCCCTCAATCCACCGAATCGCGGCAACCAAACACAATTTCTAAAACAACGTGTTCCATCGGGGCAAAATTCGAATATTTTGTTTAATCAATCTCCCCAAATTTTCTGCCTTCACATTCTTTTTCTCCAGCGCTTCCTTTTGAGCTTCAAGGATTTGCTTACTTAGATCGTTGTGAACAGTCATCACCAAAGCTCGAACACATAATGGCTTAATCCTTTCCTTCCGACTTAAGGCGTCAGCCACAATATTCACTTTTCCAGGATGATAATGAATCTCACAATCATAATCGCTTAACAACTCAATCCAGCGACGTTGTCTCATGTTTAGCTCTTTCTGATTAAAAATATATTGTAGGCTCTTGTGATAGGTGAAAACCACACACTTCGTTCCATAAAATAATGTCTCCATAACCTAAGAGCAAAAACAACAGCTCCCAACTCAAAATCATGAGTAGTGTAAATTTCTTCATGTACCTTCAATTGTCAAGAAGCATACGCTATCACCTTTTCCCTTTACATCAACACGGCTCCATAACCCTTAAGTGATGCATCGCAATAAAACACAAAATCTTCCGTTCCTTCGGGCAGCGCTAAGATTGGTGCACTGCACAATTTCTGCTTTAGTGTTTGAAAAGCTTCCTCTTTTTCTTTTCCCCATTCGTATTTCTTATCTTTCTGAGTCAACTTAGTGAGGGGCTTAGAAATCAAAGAAAAACCTTTAATAAACAGGATCAACATGCATACCTTTATTGTCAATTACATGACTGAGAAACTGTACCGAATCTAGCCAAAAATCACACATTGAAAACTTGGCATACAATTGCTCCTTCTTAAGTAGCTCCAAAATAATCTTCAAATGCCTTTCATGCTCTTATTTGTCCTTGGAATAAACCAAAATATCGTCGATGAACACAATGACGAACTTATCAAGATATGGCTTGCATACTCGGTTCATCAAGTCCATAAACACAGCAGGCGCATTTGTCAGCCCAAACGGCATCACTTGGAACTCAAAGTGACCATACCGAGTTCTAAATGCAGTAATTAGAATGTCCTCTTCTTTAATGCGAAGCTGGTGATATCCTGATCGCATATCGATCTTAGAATACACGCTCGAACCTTGAAGTTGATCAAATAAATCACCGATTCTCAGGAGAGGATAATGATTCTTGATAGTCAACTTGTTTAATTAGCAGTAATTAATACACATTCGAAAAGTCCCATCTTTATTTTTCACGAACAACATCGGTGCTCCCCACGGTGATGAACTCGAACGAATAAATCCTTTCTCCAACAGATCTTGTAGTTGTACCGACAACTCTCTCATCTCAGACGGTGCCAAACGATACGGTGCGCGTGCAATAGGTGTAGCCCCCGGTACTAGATCAATTCAAAATTCTACTTGCCTCGGCGATGGTAGTCCGGCAAATCATCAGGAAACACCTCAGGAAAGTCATGAATTACAGGCACGTCTTTCATTCCCTTCTCCTTTGATTTCTTCTTAGTCACATGTGCCAAAAACAAATGACAACCTCGTTCGATATACTTGCGGGCTTTAATACAAGATGTGACTTTTATTCAGGACATACCTTTGTCACTTTCGACTGTCAACGTCTCGTTCCCGTAATGTATATGAACAACCTTCTCACCACAAACGATAATGGCATCTTGCTTGACAAGCCAATCCATACCAATTATGACGTCAAACGTACCAAGCTCAATCGGCATGAGATCAATTTCAAAAAGATGGTTTACTAAATTCAAAGTGCAACCTTTTAAGACAATGTTCGTACTAACTATCCTTCCATCGGCTAACTCTACCTTGTAACTGGTATCTATTTTAACCGGATCGATATCAAGCATGGAACTAAATCTAGTATCCACAAAACACCTATTGGAACCCGAATCAAATAAAACAGATGCATAGCGGTTATTGAGTAAAAACGTACCCGTAACTACATTCGGACCTTGCGGCTTAGCATCCTTAATCGCATAAGCTCGGCCACGAACTTCTCTAGTTTCCTCTTTCTTGAATTTCTTTGGGCATCGGTTCCTCGTATGACCTTGCTCATCACAATCATAACAAGTCCAAACAGGCTGAGCGTTAGCACCCGTGGCAACACTCTTTTCCTTGCAATACCTCAATTTGTGCCTCACCTTTCCACACTTGTGGCACTTGATCGTACATGGACCAACATGGAGATTAAAACAACGTTCACACACAGGAAGTGATCCTAAAGACACCTTTCCCTCAGTCAGAGCAGTAGTCATAGCTCACGCATTCCGTTACTTTTGATTATTCTGCAAAGATTGACGTGAGTTATCCGTGTGGTTGCTTTTACCACTACTGTTCCCACTTTGAAAGTTCTCCTACTTTCGCTTCTTTCCTTCTAGAATCCTTTCATCGCTAGCTTGCGATTTTTGTTCCATCAACTTATGGGCCATACGCACAACTTTATTCAAATTGGTAGGCTTAGAAGAAGTAACTTCACCCTTGATGTTCTCAGACAATCCTCGGATGTAAGCATCAATCTTTACACTTTTCGGTTCAACCATTCTTTGACACATCAAAGCTAACTCATTAAATCTCTAAGTATAAGCAACAATGTTATACTCCTTGACCCTCAGGTTCCACAATTCGTGCTCCATTCTTTGAATTTCTTCTACTGGGTAAAACTCTGCAGTCATTAATTGTTTCATTTCGGTCTAAGGCATTCTGTTCACAGTTTCCAAACCCATGGTTGCAACCTTAGAATTCCACCAAGTCAAAGCAGGTCCTTGCAGTGTAGCAGCATCAAACTTTACCTTCTTGCCCTCTGCACATTCACTGATTCCAAAAACACTCTTAGTCTTCTCAAACTATCTTCGTAATTCGACAGCTCCTTCAGTACTGCAAAAAATAGTAGGATTGCACTTCATAAATCCAGCAAAAGTGCATTCATGAACAACAGGTGCGGAATCTTAACCCCTAACTGGTCTAGATCCTCTAGCATCATTTCTAGTATTCTCATGTCTTACCCGCTCAGCGGCAATAGCAGCATCGACACTTTCTTTGATCATTCGCCGAACAACAGCTTGAGTCAAAGGTGCAGACTTTGGAGGCATAATTCTGTCACATTACATATAAAACAACTTGATAAGCATTGATAACATGATATACTCATAACATGGTACAATGACAAATCAATCACAGCCACGGTTGCACAACATCAAGTAGTAATCAAAAGATAGTCATTCATTATTCATCACAAAAGAGTTAATACATAGTTGCATTGTTTCATGAAATGATACAAATCGTTACAACCAATAGCATCAAGTATGCTAACTGAGGATTTAGTTTAGTGATTACACAATAAAGATACTACTAATGAAACTAAACTGCTAAGATTCACGAGGAGATCCTCGCGGCTCAGATGATGGATTTTTCTCATCTTTAACCAGAACATCAAAAGCGCTATTCGGTCTTTCTTCAAACACAAATCCCCTACGAACCATCTCTCGATAGAACTCATGAGCTCAAACTCTAGTCTAATATAGATCTCTCTTGACTCGTTCGTTCTGCATACGAAGAAGTGTTGCTTAACCTTGCTTCTTTTAGTTCCTTCTTCAACTTTTTACACTCAGCTTTTTCTTTAGTATTACCAAGCTTTCTAACTAGATTTTTCATTGCAGCTGTTCCTTCTTCCACACTAGATTGCACATCATTACTCAAGTCCAAAATCAACTTACCATAGTACTTATCCTTTGCTTTCCCCTTCTTCTCGACCAATGACACAATCGTCTTGAAAAAGAAGTCATCCAACCAAAAAGATAGTCAATGTCCCTCCCATAAGACCAGGCAACATGCCATCACTGTCCTCTTGAAGGAAAGGGGCAGTTGATGACTCACATACCTCATGGACACTAGCATGTACAGTCTCATCCTCGGGATCAACCGTGTCCTCAACCTCAATCACATCCTCAGGCTCTGACTCAAAAGCAGGCGGCAGAGGGTTAAGAGGATCCACCTCTTCATAAGGATATGTCAACTCTGGCTCATTCTCATCTTCCTCGATGTCTACTTCCATATCATCTTCTTCTTCTTAAGGTTCTTCTTCTTCCTTAATTTCTTCCTTTTCTGGGTCCTCGTCTTCATCCACTAAGACAGGCTCGGGAATAACATGAACATCAATCGGGTTGATTCGGCTTAACTATGGGTAAATCATCCACATGATTGGGAGGAATTTCGTTCACCATGATAATCTAGAAATATCATATAATACTTATTCAATAGTGTTCCAATAAGAATACTATTATCTAAAATAATAGTTCGCATAAGTGCACAACAAAAAGAAATTCACAATTTGTGACATTCTCGTTCAATATATACCTCAAATATATTCCAAACATATAATAATAATAATTATTATATAATCACATGACATTCTATGCATACAACACATGCATAAAACATATCAATACATAACAATTTATGCATACAACACATGCATAAACATACCTTCCCTTTCTATATGTAACCAATGGCAACGAGGAGTTTTGGCGTGCATGTAAAAGCATTATAGTTTAGGTTTTCAAAAGACTCAACCTAGTTCTCTATAACCTTAGGCTCTTGATACCACTTTGTAACACCCCCAACTTTGGATTGCGCAGAAGAAATAGCAATTGGGTGTTACTAAATAACATAATACACCAAGATAATAGAAAACGACCCAAATGAGACGTTTTACAAACATGTGTTCCATTATTTAATCAGAGAAAATGCATTTAGGTCCCCACAGGAATCGTAACCACAACCATTACAACATTTGAAAGACAATTGTTTCAAATTAAAGACATTGTTTTAAAACACATTAAGACATTGTTTTTGAAAGACAAGGAACACACAAGTAGTCTTTCACCAAATCATCACACGCACGACACCTCCACGCCATCGTTGCCTTCATCCTTGGTTACCTGGGATAAAACATGTTTAAAACGTCAACAAAATTGTTGAGTGAAATTCATAGAGTTTAAAATAATCAATAAGTAATAATCTTTGAACACATAATTAGTTCTCGGGAAAACATTGCAACGAATACAATGTATAACATCTCTTTTCTTTCACGCAATAAGCTCATGACACCGAACGTTAACAATACATATATCCTTTCATATGTCAATTTGCCCCAGAACAAGGTATTATTGTCATATACCTACTACTTCTAAATACAAAACGTCCGTTTGACAGGGTGTTCACAAGGATTCAGACCCCGAACGGGGTTGTCAAACCCAATAGATCTATTTAATGCATTAGCGTTCACCTCGCAAGGCAATTAACGGTTCATGAAATAAGGGACTTCGACAATAGCTACTTATGCGGAAACATTCTCATAATCGGGTCCAGCATACCATAAAATCATATGTGTTCGATTTATAAAACAAACATGTATCCCCCTCGCGGGTTTATAAAACAATCAAAAGATTTAAAATGCGAGGCTATGAACTCACCTTAAGCAAAAGAATCCAATTCAATCAAATCAACAAGTGCAAATAACTTCACGTCTCAACCGCGACCTATATAATACATATATAGCGGTACGTGACTAAAAGTAAAATAATTCATATAATGCATACATGTATATATATTTATATAACTATTACGTATATACAATCATATACTACAATCTTCAAGTGCGACGCAAAACATTTATTTTGACGAACTAACAATAACACAACGTTTACCGCAAAGTTTTTATTTTTAGAAAGTTGTCGAAAGTAAGGATAATATAATCCGAACTTCATATTTCATCATTAATTAACTAACATTACAAACCCTTTTCTTATAAAAGACTATATTCAAAAGTATACACAAGTTTGACTTTCAAAAGCAAACTTCGTAGTTGACTTTTTACACCAAAAATTACAAATCTTAATTTGGCCGTAAAACGTTCGTTATTAAGAGTTACGCGACGAGCCACCTAGCGAAACGTAGCTAAAGGTGAACTCTATCACTTTTCATTATCAAAAATAACTTTCAAAATTTCTCAACTCACTACGAGGCGGTAAAACTTTTTGGTCAAGCTTAGTCAATGCAAAACCCTTTAAGAGGACATTTTTGTCTTCAAACAACCATCAAAACATGTTTAACTAGCCTATTTAAGTATACCAAAACCATCAAAGTTCAATCAATAATCAAATATACTTTCAATATTTTTCCACACTTGAATCATATAGCACATAATATATATCACACAATATAATCAAATTAATCATACAAGAATATAACTAGAATACTCACAAAGCTATAAGAAAATTTTGTTTTGGCTTCCCCTTGTGGTTCGAGTTTGGACGCAACCCAACAACCAAAAACCAAAACCAAAACCTTTTCAACTAAACCCACTTGCAAATAACACTAATCTAACCTCAATAAACACCCTTTTGAGTTCAAAACTTCAAGAAATCAACTAAATTTCTATGTCACAAAATACCTATTGCATGATTAAATTTCTTAGTGGGATATGTAGGTCTTGATGAGAGGATTAAAAAAATGTAATCGGATTGTATTGCATGTCAGAAAATCATCGGGTTTGGGTGGTTTATGTGGTGGCCGGTCGTGGAGTGCAAAGGGAGGAAGAAACAATTTTTTTTTGTAACAGAGAAATAAGAGTGTATGTGTGGCTTTATATTGAAAATCACTTTGGCCTATTAACACTTCTAGTCCCTCCTAAGTTTATAAATATAACACAAGAGGTGTTTGTTTCTTTATATAGCCGACCAAAGGCCCGGGTCACACCACATTCGTAAATATTTTTATTCCGTCCCACTAAAATTATTTTAAAACATTTAATAAAGTGTTAAATCACGTAAACCTCGATTCTTGACACGCTTTTTACAAAAATACGAGGAAAAGCCATAAAATTCAAAAATAAAATAATCACGCTCTCGGGGCAAAATATAAATTTTCCAACTTTCTCAGACGCTAAAAACAAATAGAAACTCAATCATGGCTTGTAATTTCCCAATAAATGGAAATTTTCACCAAACCTTATATAGCATAAATGACTAAAATCAATTACGTAGTAAAATAATTATCATAGCTCGGGATAAACATTGACTTGAAACTTGGGTTGTTACATTCTCCCCTCCTTTAGGGAGCGCCGTCCCGGTGCTCAGCTCGATTTATCTGATCTTCCTCGCTTCATCATTACTCGTAAAGAGATGAGGGTACTTATTCTTGAACTGATCCTCACATTCCCAAGTAAAATTTGGACCTCTTCGCGAATTTCAACAAACTTTAACGATAGGTATCCGACTTCGCTTAAGTCGCTTAACCTCTTGGTCTACAATTTCTACCAGCTCTTCAATAAAGTATAGCTTATCATCAAGTTGAATCTCGTCAAGTAGGATGATGGGATTTTCATCCGCTAGACACTTTTTGAGATTGGAAACATGAAACGTGCTATGAATCCCTTTCAACTCTCCCGGTAGTTCCAATGTGTAAGACAACGGACCTACTCTTGCTAAGATCTCGAATAGCCCAGTGTAACGTGGACTTAACTTTCCTCGCTTTCCAATACGAATAACGCCCTTCCAAGGCGATACCTTGAGCAATACCATACCCCCGACTTCAAATTCCAACGGCTTAGATCTTCTATACGCGTAGATTTTCTGGCGGCTACGAGCAGTCAACAAGTGGTTCTTAATTTAAACAATCTTTTCTGTCGTTTCCCGAATCAATTCTGGACCGATGAGTTGGCTATCTCTAACCTTACTCCAGCAAACAGGCGATCTATATTTCTGTCTGTACAAAGCGTCGAATGGTGCGACCTTAATACTTGCGTGGTAACTATTGTTGTATGAGAACTCAGCCAATGGTAGGTGTCGATCCCAACTATTTCCAAAGTCGACCACACAGGCACACAACATATCTTTCAAGGTTTGTATAGTCCTTTCGCTTTGACCATTTGTTTAAGGGTGGTAAGCGGTACTCATATCCAAATTTGTTCCTAACGTCTTCTGGAGCGATCTCCAAAATCTAGACGTAAAATGGCTATCTCTATCCGAAATGATTTATATAAGAACAACATGCCTACACACAATTTCCTTTAGGTAAAGTTGCGTGAGCTTCTCGATGCTATCCGTCTTCTTCATTGGTAGGAAATGAGCTGATTTGGTCAGTCGATCGACAATGACCCAAATCGAATCATACCCACTCGGCGTCCTCGGAAGCCCAAAAACAAAATCCATAGTGATCTGTTCCCATTTCCACACAGGTATTTTAGGTTGTTGCAGTAGTCCAGACGGTTTTTGATGCTCGGCTTTAACTTTCGCACAAGTCAAACACTTGCTAACATACGTGGCAATATCAGCTTTCATATTCGACCACTAATACAACAACTTCAAATCTTGATACAACTTATCCGATTCCAGATGGATAGAATACTTGGAATTATGTGAATCGTGCATAATCAAATCCCTCAATCTACAAAATCGTGGCAACCAAACATGATTTCCAAAACAACGAGTTCCATCAGGGTAAAACTCGAGTATTTGCTTAATCAATCTCCCCAAATTTTCGGCCTTCACATTCTTCTTTTTCATCGCTTCCTTTTGAGCTTCAAGGATTTGCTTAGGTAGATCGTTGTGAACAGTCATCATTAAAGCTCAAACACTCAATGGCTTAATCCTTTCCTTACGACTCAAGGCGTCAGCCATAACATTTGCTTTTCTAGGATGATAACGAATCTCAAAATCATAATCACTTAACAACTCAAACCAGCGACGTTGTCTCATGTTAAGCTCTTTCTGATTCAGAATATATTTTAGGCTCTTATGATCGGTGAAAATCACACACTTCGTTCCATACAAATAATGTCTCCACAACCTAAGAGCAAAAACAACGGCTCCTAACTCCAAATCATGAGTTGTGTAGTTCTCTTCATAAACCTTCAATTGTCGGGAAGCATACGCTATCACCTTTTCTCGTTGAATTAACACGGCTCCATACCCCTTAAGTGACGCATCACAATAAAACACGAAATCTTCCGTTCCTTTGGGCAACGCTAAGATCGGTGCACTACACATTTCTACTTCAGTGTATGAAAAGCTTCCTATTCTTCCTTACCCCACTCATATTTCTTATCTTTCTGAGTCAACTTAGTCAGAGGCTTGGAAATCATAGAAAAACCTTCAATAAACCTCCGATAGTATCCAGCCAATCCAAGAAATTGTCTCACTTCCGTTGATGTTGTTGGAGCAGCCCAATTCTTTATTGCCTCAATCTTAGCAGGATCAACATGCACACCTTTATTGTCAATTACATGATCGAGAAACTGTATCGAATCTAGCCAAAAAATCACACTTAGAAAACTTGGCATACAAGCTCTCCTCTTAAGCAACTCCAAAATAATCTTCAAATGCTCTCCATGCTTTTCTTTGTCCTTGGAATAAACCAAAATATCATCGATGAACACAATGACGAACTTATCAAGATATGGCTTGCATACTCAGTTCATCAAGTCATAAACACAGCAGGAGCATTTGTCAGTCGAAACGGCATCACTTGGAACTCAAAGTGACCATACCGAGTTCTAAATGCAGTAATTGGAATGTCCTCTTCTTTAATGCGAAGCTGGTGATATATTGATCACGAATCGATCTTGGAATACACGCTCGAAGCTTGAAGTTGATCAAATAAATCATCGATTCTCGAGAGAGGATAATGATTCTTAACAGTCAACTTGTTCAATTCGCGATAATCAACACACATTCGAAAAGACCCATCTTTCTTTTTTACGAACAACACCGGTGCTCCCCATGGTGATGAACTCGGACGAATAAATCCTTTCTCTAAGAGCTCTCACAATTACTTTGACAACTCTCTCGTCTTAGATGGTGCCAAACCATATGGTGCACGTGCAATAGGTGCAGCCCTCGGTACCTGATCAATTCGAAATTCTACTTGCCTCGGCAGTGGTAGTCCCGGCAATTCATCAGGAAACACCTCAGGAAAGTCATGAATTACAGGCACATCTTCCAATTGCTTCTCCTTCGGTTTCTTCTCAGTCACGTATGCCAAAAACAAATGACAACCTCGTTCGATATACTTACGGGCTTTAATACAAGATATGACCTTAAGTTGGGACATACCTTTGTCACTTCCGACTGTCAGCGTCTCGTTCTCGTAAGGTATAAGAATAACCTTCTCACCATAAATGATTACGGCATCATGCTTGACAAGCCAATCCATACCAATTTTAACGTCGAACGTACCAAGCTCAATCGGCATGAGATCGATTTCAAAAAGATGGTTCACTAAATTCAAAGTGTAACCTTTTAAAATAGTGTTCATACTAACTACCCTTTCATCGGCTAACTCTACCACGTAACTGGTATCTATTTTAACCGGATCGATATCAAGCATGAAACTAAATCTAGTGTCCATAAAACTCCTATCAGAACCTGAATCAAATAAAACAAAAGCATAGCGGTTATTGAGTAAAAACATACCCGTAACCACATTCAGACCTTGTTGCTCAGCATCCTTAATCGCTTAAGCTCGGCCACGAGCTTCTCTAACTTCCTCTTGCTTGACCTTCTTTGGGCATCGGTTCCTTGTATGACCTTGCTCACCATAATCATAACAAGGCCAAATGGGCTAAGCGTTTGCACTCGTGGCAACATTCTTTTCCTTGCAATACCTCGCTTTGTGCCTAATCTTTCGACACTTGTGGCACTTGATCGTACATTGACTAACATGGCAAGTAAAACAACATTCATACATAAGAAGTGATCTAGAAGACACCTTTCCCTTATTTGGAGCAGTAGTCATAGCTCGCGTGTTCCCTTGCTTTTGATTATTCTGCGAAGATTGGCGTGAGTTATCATTGTAGTTTCTCTTACCACTATTGTTCCCACTTTGAAAGTTCTCCCACTTTCGCTTATTTCCTTCAAGAATCCTTTCATTTCTAGCTTGCAACTTTTTTTCCCTCAACTTATGTGCCATACGCATAGCTTCATTCAAATTGGTAGGCTTAGAAGAAGTAACTTCACCCTTGATGTTATCAGACAATCCTCGAATGTAAGCATCAATTTTCGCACTTTTCAGCTCGACCATTCTTGGACACATTAAAGCTAACTCGTTAAATCTTTGATTATAAGCCACCATGTTATACTCCTTGACCTTCAGGTTCCATAACTCGTTTTCCATCCTTTGCAGTTCTTCAGCAGGACAAAACTCCGTTGTCATTAATTTCTTCATCTCAGTCCACCCTATTTGGTTAGCAACATCTAGTCCCAAAATTAAGACTTTAGAGTTCCACCAAGTCAGTGTAAGTCCTCGCAGTGTAGCAGCAGCAAACTTAACTTTCTTTTCTTCCGCACACTTGCTTATCCCAAAAATCATTTCCATTTTCTCAAACCATCTCCTAAGCTTAACAGCTCCTTTGGTACCACAAAAATTATCAGGGTTACACTTCATGAATCCAGCAAAAGTGCATTCTCAAACAACAGGTGCGGTAACTTAACCCCTAGCTTATCCAATTCCACTAGCATTATTCTTGGCATTCGCTTGTCTTGCCCGCTCAGCAGCAATAGCGGCATCAACACTTTCTCTGATTATTCGCCGAACGGCAGCTTGTGTCAAAGGTGTAGACTTTGGAGGCATAATTCTGTCACGTCACACAGAAAACAACTTGATAAGCATTCATAACATGATATACTCATAACATGGTACAAAGACAAATCAATCACAACCACAGTCACACAACATCAAGTAGTAATCAAAAGATAGTCATTCATTATTCATCATAGAAGAGTTAATACATAGTTGCATTGTGTCACAAAATGATACAAATCATTACAACCAATAGCATCAAGTCTACTAACTAAGGATTCAGTTTAGTGATTACACAATAAAGATACTACTAATGAAACTAAACTACTAAAAGTCACGAAGGGATCCCCGCGGCTCAAATGATGGACTTTCTTCATCTTCAACCGGAACATCGATAGCCTCATTCAGTCTTTCTTCAAACACAACTCCCTTACGAATCATCTCTCAGTAGAACTTAAGAGCTTGAACTCTAGTCCAATAGAGATCTTTCTCAACTTGTTCTTTCTGCCTACGAGTTGCTTGACCTTGCGTCTTTCAGTTCTTTCTTCAACTTCTTACACTCGGCTCTTTCTTCAGCATTACCAAGATTTCTAACCAGATTTTCCATTGCAGCCGCTCCTTCTTCCACAATAGATCGCATTTCATTACCTAAATCCAAAATTAGCTTACCATAGTATACATCCTTTGCTTTCCCCTTCTTTTCGACCAATGCATGCGCCGTCTTGCGACCACATAGTCATCTTGAAAGAGAAGTCATCTGACCAAAAAGAGAGTTAATGTCCCTCCTTATGAGACCAGGAAACAAACCATCATTGTCCTCTCTGTGGAAGCTGGCAGTAGACGACTCACCTACCTCATGGACACTAACAGGAATAGTTTCATCCTCGAGCTCAACCGTGTCCCCAACCTCAATCACATCCTTAGACTTTGAATCAGAAGCAGGTTGCGGTGGGTTAAGAGGATCCGCCTCTTCATAAGGAAATGTCAACTCTGGCTCATTCTCATCTTCTTCGTCATCTATATCTATATCTTCTTCTTCTTGAGGTTCTTCTTCTTCCTCAAATTCTTCCTCTTTCGGGTCCTCGTCCTCATCCACTAAGATTGGCTCAGGAATAGCATCGGGTTGATTCGGCTTAACTACGGGTAAATCATCCACATGATCAGGAGGAATTATGTTTGCCATGATAATCTAGAAAATATCATATAATACTTATTCAATAGTGTTCCAATATGAATACTATTATCCAGAATAGCAGTTCGCATAAATGCGCAACAAACAAAAATTTACAATTTGAGGCATTCTCGTTCAATATATATATCTCAAATATATTCCAAACATATATAATAATAATTATTATATAATCACATAACAATCGATGCATACAACACATGCATAAATATATCAATACATAACAATTCATGCATACAACACATGCATAAACATTCCTTCTCTTTCTATATGTAACCAATGGCAACGAGGAGTCTTGGCGTGCGTGTAGAAGCGTTATAGTTTAGGTTTTCAAAAACTCGACCTAGTTCTCTATAACATTAGGCTCTTGATACCACTCTGTAACACCCCCATTTTTGGATTGCGTAGCGGAAATTACAATGGGTGTTACTAAATAGCACAATACACCAAGATAATAGATAACGACCCAAATGAGACGTTTTATAAACATGTGTTCCATTATTTAATCAGAGAAAATGCGTTTAGGTCCCCACAAGAATCGTAACCACAACCATTACAACATTTGAAAGACAATTGTTTCAAATTTAAGACATTGTTTTAAAACACATCAAGACATTGTTTTTGAAAGACAAGGAACACACAAGTATTCTTTCACCAAATTATCACACGCACGACACCTCCACGCCATCATTGCCTTCATCCTTGGTTACCTGGGATAAAACATGTTTAAAACGTCAACAAAATTGTTGAGTGAAATTCATAGAGTTTAAAATAGTCAATAAGTAATAATCTTGGAACACATAATTAGTTCTCGGGAAAACATTGCAACGAATACAATGTATAACATCTCTTTTCTTTCACGCAATAAGCTCATGACACCGAACGTTAATAATACATATATACTTTCATATGTCAATTTGCCCCAGAACAAGGTATTATTGTCATATACTTACTACTTCTAAATACAAAACGTCCGTTTGACAGGGTATTAACAAGGATTCAGATCCCGGACGGGGTTGTCAAACCCAATAGATCTATTTAATGCATTAGCGTTCACCTCTCAAGGCAATTAACGGTTCATGAAATAAGGGACTTCGACAATAGCTACTTATGAGGAAACATTCTCATAATCGGGTCCAGCATACCATAAAATCACATGTGCTCGATTTATAAAACAAACATGTATCCCCCTCGCGGGTTTATAAAACAATCAAAAGATTTAAAAGCGATGCTATGAACTCACTTTAAGAAAAAGAATCTAATTCAATCAAATCAACAAGTGCAAATAACTTCACGTCTCAACCGCGACCTATATAATACATATATAGCGGTACGTGACTAAAAGTAAAATAATTCATATAATGCATACATGTATATATATTTATATAACTATTACGTATATACAATCATATACTACAATCTTCAAGTGCGACGCAAAATATTTATTTTGACGAACTAACAATAACACAACGTTTACCGCAAAGTTTTTATTTTAAGAAAGTTGTCGAAAGTAAGGATAATATAATTCGAACTTCATATTTCATCATTAATTAACTAACATTACAAATCCTTTTCTTATAAAAGACTATATTCAAAAGTATATACAAGTTTGACTTTCAAAAGCAAACTTCGTAGTTGACTTTTTACACAAAAAATTACAAATCTTAATTTGGCCGTAAAACGTTTGTTATTATGAGTTACGCGACGAGCCACCTAGCGAAACGTAGCTAAAGGCAAACTTTATCAATTTTCATTATCTAAACTAACTTTCAAAATTTCTCGACTCGCTACGAGGCGGTCAAACTTTCTGGTCAAACTTAGTCAATGCAAAACCCTTTAAGATGACATTTTTGTCTTCAAACAACCATCAAAACATGTTTAACTAGCCTATTTAAGTATACCAAAACCATCAAACTTCAATCAATAATCAAATATACTTTCAATATTTTTCCGCACTTGAATCCTATAGCACATAATATATATCACGCAATATCATCAAATTAATCATACAAGAATATAACTAGAATACTCACAAAGCTATAAGAAAATTTTGTTTTGACTTCCCCTTGTGGACGCAACCTAACAACCAAAACCAAAACCTTTTCAACTAAACCCACTTGCAATTAACACTAATCTAACCTCAATAAACACCCTTTTGAGATCAAAACTTTAAGAAATCAACTAAATTTCTATGTCACAAAATACCCATTGCATGTGTAAATTTCTTAGTGGGATATGTAGGTCTTGATGAGAGGATTAAGAAAATGTAATCGGATTGTATTGCATGTCAGAAAATCATCGAGTTTGGGTGGTTTATGTGGTGGCTGGTCGTGGAGTGCAAAGGGAGGATGAAACAAAAAAAAAATTGTAAAAGAGAAATAAGAGTGTATGTGTGGCTTTATATAGAAAAGCACTTTGGCCTATTGACACTTCGAGTCCCTCCTAAGTTTATAAATATAACACAAGAGGTGTTTGTTTCTTTATATAGCCGACCAAAGGCTTGGGTCACACCACATTCGTAAATATTTTTATTCCGTCCCACTAAATTTATTTTAAACCACTTAATAAAATGTTAAATCACGTAAACCTCTATTCTTGACACGCTTTTTAAAAAAACATGGGGAAAAGCCATAAAATTCAAAAATAAAATAATCACGCTTTCGGGGTAAAATATAAATTTTTCTAACTTTCTCGGACGCTAAAAAAAATAGAAACTCAATCACGGCTTGTAATTTCCCAATAAATGGAAATTTTCACCAAACCTTATATAGCATAAATGACTAAAATCAATTACGTAGTAAAATAATTATCAT
This sequence comes from Tanacetum coccineum, assembly GCA_026074375.1. Classification (NCBI taxonomy): domain Eukaryota; kingdom Viridiplantae; phylum Streptophyta; class Magnoliopsida; order Asterales; family Asteraceae; genus Tanacetum; species Tanacetum coccineum. The sequence continues at coordinate 36,716 of BQNB010027255.1, read as the reverse complement.
AGCTCGAGATAAACGTTGACCTAAAACTCGGGTTGTTATAGTATCACCCATTAAATATCAACAAAGGAAATTTAATGCAATTAACGGTCCAAAGGCAATACGTATACTGTAATAATGATTTGCAATGCATTTGACTGTTTCTCACATGGCTCAATACATCGCATTTAATTTGTAGAATTGGTGGGAAACCATACGGTAGGGAACACTAAGTTCAGGGACCAAGTTTGCAATAATAAAAATAAGTTTAAGGAATAACGAAACATCGTAACTCTTCATATTAACCGTGATAATGAAACGTCATGACCGTTAAGGGTTATGAAACATCATATCCCTTAACACAAACTCTTATATAAATCAACACGCTAGATCACAAGTTTCATCTTTCAAAAAAATCATCAAACGCAAAAGCATAGAAACTTAAAAAATGGATCTTGAAGGTTTAGAAACGGGTTCATCTTCCAAAACAAAAATCAAACGCATAGAAACTACAAAAATGAATCTTGAAGGTTCAGAAACGGTTAACAAGCCAAAAAATCCAAAACTTATGCTCTTATGCGGGTTGTGCAAATGGAAAGGGAGGTTGCGAACGACAATCAAATAGGACAAAAACTATTGAACATTGTGAAAGATGTTGACAAAAGTTTGAAAAAAGGAGGGGAATTATTGACGAGTTAAAGGTTAAAAAGGGTATGCGTGCATGGAAAGCTATTACTTTTTTAAGAGAAGTTGAACATTGCGAGATGGAGATGCGCCAACAATTAATGATGCACATCAATGAAACTCAGATGCGTACCTTTGAAAAAGGGAATTTGTTGAAGCCATGAAGAAACTTTAAATGGATGATGTTGTTATTCTATTGTGTTTTCTGTTGATCTTTTGTATGTTATTGACAATGAAGTAATATCATTAAATCCTAACTTATACAACATTGCATAGTTTTGTGTTGTTCTTCAACATTGACTACTTTTGTATGTTGATGTTTCGATAAGTTTGACTTTTACAAGTCAAATTGGATTACAATGACCCAGGTTAGGGACCAACAAGGGAAATTTGATTATCCTTCCTTCTACTTGATCAACTTGGTTAGTTTAAAAAAGAATATTACTTTGACTACTACTTAATCAACTGCATAACAAACAATACAAATCATTTGAAAACCTTAAAATATGGTAACAACCATAATCACATACTTAAAAAATGACTAAACAAGTAAACCAAATTCCAACCAAAACCTAACCTAGTGTCCCTAAATTCATCTTACTAAAAAAGGTATGATTCTCACGAACACTAAGATGGGATTCATTCACCATCATTTGGAGACGCGTTATCTTATACAAATCACGCTTTGTCCACGTCTCAACAAACGAACAGTTTCCTTCGCCACATGATTACCACTTAACCTTTCAAGCTCCTGTACCATGCCTTCCCCTTCTTTAACAAAGTTAAACACCTCCTCACATAGCTCTCGAAACTTCTCCTCAAGCTTCAACTTAGTCTCCACTTGTTTCCTGATTAAGCCTAGCAACTGATCTTCAATTTTAATAAAGTGATCTTCAATTTTAATAAAATTTGCATCCTTTGCAATCTCCTCAGACTTTGCATCCTTTGCAATCTCCTTGATACAAGCCATTTTTTAAAGAGTTTATAGGTGATAAGTGCTTAATTACACATATCTTTTACCTCTAAAAACGAGCTTAAATGACCAAAAACAGACAAAAACCGCGCGAGCGCTAAACGACAAAAAATAGGAACAGTAAACGTTACTGTAGTATACTAAGGGGCAGGGACCAAACATGCAACCAAAAATAATAGTGAAAAGATGATTGTGCCCTTCAACAGAAAGGTGACGTGGCCTGGATAACGACGAAGATAACCGTCGTTACGCATAACGGGGCTCCATGGACCAAACGGGTAAGCACAGTGTCAAAAAGAGACCTCGTATGAGAGTTCTCGTTATCTGGGGAATTGTCTTTAATATTCTGAAGTCGTTTGGGTGTGTTTGATTAGGCTTCTGTTAATCGGTTACTATTCGCATACGGGTATGGTTTACTTATGCTTAATTCATCATTTTTATTGTTTGAATGAGGATTTAGATTTAAGGTATGAAAAAAAGGGATATAGTTTCTAACTTCTTCTATATGGGTTTTGTTTTTCAGAGGGTTTTTGGATTGGGTTATTTCCCAGCTTATGAGCTTATTGCTTCGTTGAGCTTATTGAATTTTTGGAAAGTGTGTTTTTATTGAAGTTATTCTGCCATTTTTTTTTTGTTTTATATTATTTTTGTTATTAATTAAATTTTATTTTTTATTTTTCATTTGGGAGCGCGAGGAGAGCGCGGCCCTCGAACGAGAAAACATTTTCTGTTTTTCTGATTTAAGAAGTTCCCGGCTTTCAATTTGGGGTTGGTATAGTTTTGAGCATTTAGATACAACTGTTTATGTATCAATTAGCATTTAATATAACCATTTTGATACCCGGTTATGTTTTAACGTAAACAATGCAGATTAACGTGTTACAAAACCCTTTTCGTTTTATGCAGGGACTATCTGATTCTGAATCGGTACGGTGGTTGACCCATTTGATTGAAAGGATTTGGCCAATACGTATGGAAAACATTGTCTCAAGAATCCTACTCCCTATGGTCGTTGGTTCTTGCAGAAGTTCAAACCATAGACTGTGGTATGAATTCTTTCTAGCCTTAACATATGATTTTTTAAAGTTAATGCGATTAGACTCGAGCTGTTTTGAATTACTTTGTATATACCATCTTTTCAACATTCAGTTGTATGCACTATTTTAAATATATACATTCATTAGGACAGTTGCCAATATTTTATTATAAAACCCGTGATCCGACCCACACCGACCCAGTCCACCCCCACTATTTAGCCATATCCAGTCTTCTTCTGTGTGTTTAGCTTATGTTTTCAAATTGGTTTTTGGTTCATATCGTTTGTCTGGTATGCATTGTTGTTTGTTTCGGCTTATGTTTTCAAATTCTTAGTGTTTGCTTTGTTTATAATTGAAACCTACTTTTGGAAAAATTAAAGTAAAAGGCTTCTTTAGTATGACTGCCAGCCTTAATAATTTCCTATAATACCTCGCAGTTATTATTCTAAAAAGTGATTTGCGTGCGACCTCCATCTGGCACTCCAAAAAACATACGCACCTCATATGAATCTTAGAGGTTAAAAATGGGCAGTGCAGTTAGGTTGGGTAACTGTTTAAAACAGGTAAGTTTTCAATGGGTCTGGACAGACTGGGTTGAATTGACCCTAAACACTTATTGCACAAAAAAGTTACTAGCTCTTTTGTAAACAATTAGTGCGTCACATATGATCCTAAAATTTTACATTGTTTTAATCATAATTATTAAAGGTATAACGAGAGTTTTGCCTTATGAAACATTGATAATTTTTTTGGTGTTGATTGAATGGCGTTGCGGTTTTCGTGGTATAGGTGACCTTCATGGACAATATATGTGTACACTATGTATGTGCCCAGGGCAGGTTAAACGTCTGAATAGGCTGTGATGAACGTGTGTACGAGCTCGATCACTACTCTCTAGAGATCCGCTTTGCATCTTGGCGGGGCAATAAACTTATTTTGCAGCCATGGCAGGTGTGTCCTGTACTTCGATTTCTCGATTATCTAAGCCTATTGATTAGTCATATTGCCTACTTGGTCTGTTTTCAGATTGATTAAAAGGAACCTCAATAAGCATCGCTCACGCCAAATTTAATCGACCAGATCCTTATAAGCATCCTGATATTGATCTCATTTTAAAATGATCAGTTAAAAGTAATAAGTCATATATTATTTGATACGCTTTAGTGCAACTTTGTTTTTATGGCGAGATTACAATGCGATTATGGTTACCCAAAAAAGGCGACATTGGCGATCTTAGATGCTTCATATGATTGGTTTGTTTTGTTGGGGATTTGCGTTTCTTGGCTTTGATTGGAATCAACGAGAGTGTGTCGAACTGAGTTACAATTTTTGACGGATTGAAAGGTATATTCTAAAATATTTAGTTTTTCAGCCACGGATGGTGTATCGTGGGTGCTGATTCACCTATCAATAAGTAGTTATATACGCCCAGTTTTTTGGGGGTACGTGTCCACATGATTATTGTACATCCCCCTGATAATAGAACACAATTAACAAGGCCTTGGGTAAAAAAAAAGTACCAACATATCTTGGCGTGGCAAGCAAAAGAAAGTGTTGCATCAAGGTGGCTTCCAAGAAGTTGTTTCAAAATTGGATCAACTAAGTTGTCAATCAGTATTTAGGGACATGCAAAGATGAGATATAGACTGTAACAGACTGTTATGAGTTTGAGTGCTTTGAATAAAGTGAGATTTCCTCCGTATCTTTGGCATGGCAAATTCCTAGAATTGCAGCCATTGGGCGGGTGTGTCCGTCGAGAGAGACGATTTTGTCACCTATCTTAGCCTCATATTTCCATTTACATACGAGCCAAAATTTATAGCTCAATAACAAATAACTGGTATGATAATTACTCTTAATTATGCCTTTAATATTAAAGCGCATGATCGTTCTCCCAAGGTGGGTGTAATAAATGAAAACCACCCGACCCGAATATAATTCTAATAACTCCACCTTCTCAGTTAACCATATCTTGGCGGGGCAGCACAAGAAAGTGTTTGCAGCCATGGCGGCTCAAGAAGTTGTTCCAAAATTAGATAACCGCGCTGTCAAATCAGTTTTTAAGACATGACAGTGATGGAGATATTGCTTGCAACAGGCTGTGATGAGTTTGAGTGGCTTTGATTAAAGTTGAGATCCTCCGTATCTTGGCAGGGCAAATTCCTATATTTGCAGCCATGGCAGGTGTGTCCTCTTTTTTCGTTTGTCTACCTATTTGAGCCTCATATTTCCATTTACATACGAGCCGGAACTTATAGCTCAATAACGAATAACTGGTATGATAATTACTCTTAATATTAAATGCCAGGATCGTAATCCCAATGCATGTTTAATGAAGCATTGAATGAGAAAAACAAAGGCCGACCCGTTGTGACCCGATCCTTAATAATTGTTCTCCTCTTTCATACACGTTGACGCTACGTGTGTTTACCTCTTTCTCTTTTTCGTTAACAAAAAAACACGCACCGTATAAAAGACATATGCCACTTTCATAGCTTGATCTTGCATAAATTATTGGGATATTATTCATTTTGTATGGACAGTGTCATATAAGCAATAGGCGATGATGACAATCTTCTACTATTGTGTTTTTTTAACCGTGGTTCACAGACATCTGTCTTGGCGAGGCAACCACAGGCAGACTGTGATTGCAGCCACAGATGGTGTATCGTGTAATTCCCACACCAGTAGATCTGAGCCTCATACACTGTCCCGATTCACCCATTAATAAAAGTTATATATGCCCGGTTTGTTTGGGGATATGTGTGACATGATTATTGTAAGTCCCTGGTATAAAGAAAAAGACGCCTGCTTCTAGACAATTAAGTTGAAAATGTTGGAATACGCACTTCTTTTCGTTACTCATACCATCGGTAAAAATTCCATATGGAATGGTTCGTAACACCACAGGTAAAAAGTTGTGTTTTTCCAAACATACATTACTGTCCGAAAGTTGTTACTGTGTCATTTTGAGCTTTGTTACACTTCATGTACGCAGCTGATGGCAATCAGGTTACCGCTAATGCCGTACAAGAGTATACAATCCCTCCTGGGGAAGGTATTGAAGGTCACGAAGCACCAGCCTCAGATATTTAAACTGTCGACATCAGCAGAAATGTGATTGAGGATCTTGCCAATTGGAAGCCATGACACGGTGAATAGAACCAGAGTGCCTGTTTCCAGAATCTTTGATCGTTTGAGGAACATCCCTTGGAACAGTGTCGAATCAAACTACATGACCCACACAGGTACGTATTTATTACTAAATTGCAATTCATTCACTAAAAAGATATTAGACATATTCCAAATCCGGTCAAAATAGTCGTATATAAACCGTTCAAACACACCGTCGAGTGATTTTTTATGAATGCGTTTTAGTTTTCATTTCATTTTTTTCAGGTTGCTCGGTTTGTGATGCTTCCTTTCGCGCACAGGTATCTACTACACTTTTTTACGCATTTTTTTGATCTTAACCAAACACTACTTTAGTTGATCTTTTAAAGCCAATAGCCAATTCAGGTATCTACTACAGCCAATAGCGCACAAGTATCTTTTTTTCAGGTATCCACTACACTACTTTCAGTTTTCATTTCATTTTTTTCAGGTTGCTCGGTTTGTGGTGCTTCCTTTCGCGCACAGGTATCTTCCTAGATTTAATCAAAGGAAGTCATTGATCTTTTAATAGGTGTGCTTTCCTGTTCGGATAATAAGTAAAAAAGACACAATTGATAGGAAAATGGATGGGTTTACAAAGAACACAAATTTTCGGCTATTGGCTTTGAAAGCCACTTTAGACCAGGAACATCTTAGTTGAGATCTTGCCATTAGTATAAACATTGGTTTTGAAAGTTGAATGTGAAAATATAAAATAGTTTGGGTTTTGAATACATAGAGGAGAAAATGATAAGATCACAAGTGTTTTGAATTTAGCACTTTTTACATACACTTTATTTATGAGTAATATGCTTCCATATGAGCATAAAGATTAATACATTTTATAGCTTCCAAAGATGTAACTTATGTTTGTTACTTCCCAAGAGTACCATCTTTTACGGTTGAAAGTTGTTACTTCCTAAAGTATTCCCAATGCTTTGATACTCTCTGATTTGATCAGCTATCTGACGATACAGGATGGAGATCTGGAAACTATTTCACTTGGGATATTGTACACATCTTTCATGGTTTCTTCGTTGTTTGCTTCCTCAGTGGTTACAAAGCTTGGATCAAAGAATGCTCTGCTGCTTGGTACTACAGGTTATTAGACGTACATAGCTGCAAATTTGATACCGTCATGCTAAATAATATACTACTTTAAAAAAATATGCTACAAAGTATTCGTGATTATTAAATGGCGGGAGAATAAGAAAGTCCGCTCTTTTTGTATTACAAGTAAATTTCTTTTATCAATTTGGAATTTTAATGTGGAGTCAGCAGTTGCAAATGTGTCGACGAATTCCTCCATTTGTCACACGTCGTTGTGGATTAGCAATTAGCCATACAGCTCAAAGAGGCGATGGGTGTTCAATTTGTATTTTGTAAATGGTGTATACATTGTGCATGAAGGAGAGAAAATATGTTTACTGTATCTTTATAAGTTGAATGTCACTTACGCGAGTACCACATATAAATTACTGATTTACTTACTAACTTTTGCAGGTTACCTTCCTGATTTGCTTATTATGTTTGCAGCTAAGGGTTTCGATAGTCGTTTGCAGCTAAATGTTCGCGAACTTGACTTTAGAGGTACATTACTAGATTTCATTCACAGGTTAATTGTTATACTGGATATGTGACCTATTCAATATATGTATATGTGACCTATTCGTTACTTGTGCGAGTGCGCGAGAGCCCCGAGAATAGTAGTAGCACAAATTGTTGGAGAGGTACATATATGTATATGCAACCTGTTCAAGTTAATTGTGGAAGAAAAAAGTCTTGGGTCTTATGGCGTATGGGTATACAGCATTGAGGGGGTGTTTGGTTTACCTATTGTAGTTGCCTTATTAACATATATATCATACGGAAACATAGAGCATTATATGAACACGTAAACTAAATCGTATTATTCTAGCATTTCGTTTCAGAAACCGAATTTGCGTATAGTGAAAATGTATATTATTGCACCACATTGATATGTATGTACACAACAGTATCCACAAAAAATTCTAATGTACATGTACATAGATTAGTCAATAGGGAGTGTTTGGATTAAGTGAATGCTTAGATTAGTCAATATTGATTTAGTCAGTGCTTATTAAGGGCTTATTATGACATAATAAAGTTACATTGAGGAAAAGTTTTAAAATAAGTCATAATAAAATAAGTTTATGAAACATTCAGGAAAAGTTTTAAACAACCATTGTTTTAAATGTTTTTAGTAGACTAATGGGGCTTTATGATTATGTTAGGTACTGTAGTTGAAGGATGACGTTAGTTCCAGCACAACGGTCTACACTCACTCCAAACGTCCTATTGTTACCTTTATCTTATGGGGATTTAGCTGTACAATAGCAACGTACTTTGTAAAATGTTTCGTTTTGATACGTGAACTTTTTTTTGTTCCACTTAATGTAACGAACTTTCAAGTTTTGTTCCATTTTGCACATTTTGATGACGTGTCACATTATAAGTGGTGCCACGTGTCAACCTTTCAAGTATGACACGTCATCAAAATGTGCAAAATGGAACAAAACTTGAAAGTTCGTTACATTAAGTGGAACAAAAAAAAGTTCACGTACCAAAACGAAACATTTTACAAAGTACGTTGCTATTGTACAGCTAAATCCCTTAAATTTTTATTACGTAATGAATGTTTCACAATTCAGTGTCTTTGTTGCAACTGCATTCATCTTACATCGCTTTTCATAGAAAGGTTTGATAACATAAAAATCCGCGCTCCGCAGCGAAGCGCGGGTTAAAAACCTTGTTAGACTTATAATTCGAGATTAAGTGTGTAAATGAAAACTCTTTGAAAATATTACTAGTACATCTTTTATTCTATGCCCTTGTACGTGTTCTTAAAGAAAGAGATCAATCCAAAAGTTAATTTAATTACATAGATCAAAGCGAAAATAGAAAAAAACTATTACAACGGATAGAAAAAAATCTTGTTTATTTACATTTATAAGATGTAACGATTCATAACAAGGAATGACCTATTACACAACGTAGCATTTGGTATGCTTGAATGAAAGTTGGAATGAAATAAATTATTACAATGGAATGAAAATATTTTGTTTGTTTTGAGTTTTGTAATGGAATGGTTTATTCAAAACGCAACATCAGGTGAAAATTTATAAAGTTTTCAACTTTATAAATTTTACACAGGTGAAAATTCAAAACGCAACATCAAGAATGAAAGTTTGATTTTTTATTCATGTGGGGTGAAACTCTTTTAGGATTCACTATCTCTTTTTTAACATGTCGTTTATATAAACTATATATGGCCTGTGTAAAATATTACTAGACCTGATGTTGCGTTCGCGCAAAATATGACAAGCCGATTTCAACAGAATCCAGGTGAACCTCACTGGACTGCTGTGAAAAACATTCTTAAGTATTTAAGAAATACTAAAGATATGTTCTTGGTTTATGGTGGAAATCCTAGCACAGAACTTAGAGTTGAATGCTATTGCGATGCTGGATTCGAGACTGATAGAGATGACACTAAGTCTCAGACAGGATATGTTTTCGTTTTGAATAGAGGCGCAGTGGATTGGAAGAGCTCCAAGCAAAGTACCACTGCAATGTCTGCTACAGAATCTGAATACATAGCTGCATCTTAATCATAGTTGAACAAATTTTCGAAAAAAGATAATTTTCGCAGCAATGGATTTGTCAAGTCTCTTCAACTACTTAATACATTCCCCCAAAATAGACGCGTCATGACCCATATCGTCGTATAAAAACGCGACAACTTCCCTGCAACACATTGCACATTGTTCGATCTCCTTGATCTTTTCATTTTCTGTTTTATTATCGTCTGGAGAGTAGAGGCATTTTATAGTAGTTCGTCCTTTAAAGTACTATCACTCAAAATAAAAATCCATAAATAAATCGCTATGCTTATCAACAAAAGGCTATTGCGCCATAAAACCCAATGGATTTTTTTTGTAATTCTTTGGTTTATAAATTTTTGAACCAAGAGATGGTACCTTTTATAGGAAAAAGAGACTTGAGGAAGCAAGAAAATAAAAAACGTCACTATTAAAATTACAAGATGATTGCGAATGTGGAACGGATCTCATACCTTTTCTATTTAAATCAGATTGCGAAACATAAATTATGAAACATCTGTGAAATATAATCTTGACTTCTCCAATTTCCCTATATATACACCTTGGTAGTTTAGTCATCCTATCCCATCTTTGAATACATTTTTATCAATAAATTCTCATTTCGTAACACATTGACTACTTTTATCCTAAATTTTCACAATAGAAGCTATATTGTTCTACTCGTACCTACCCTATGGATTTGTGAACTGAGAAAGGGTCAACTACTGACATTTTAAGGAACTTTTCGTTCTAATCCTCGAAGGTCAATGATAGAGTTCATAGAAAAAAAATAGATTTTAGGAACAATGCTCTGAGCTATCCTTGAAACCATATCACATTCATGTACCTATATATTCTTCTAGATCGTATTCATGTTACGAATGGAGTTACTTACATTAAAACAATTAAAAAAATGTGATATAAGACTCTCAATTGCTACAGATCACATTCATGTACCTATATATTTTTCTAGACCTCAAGATGGAGGATTACATGAGTTGATCATATTTACTGGCAAAAGATTTACATGTAAACTACTTTCCTGTTGATGACGTACCCTCCGAATAGCTCGAAGGCCTCCCCTTCGAGCTCACTCGGGATCTACCCCTGAAGACACCTAGAAACCTTCAAAATGTTTCTAGTGGCGTAAAATCATTCGTGGCAATGATTACTAATAAGGGAATCCGCTACTCGAAGCCCAACACCCTTCGGGTGTGCCTTTCGACTAAACTAACGCAGAGGTTAGGTCTGACCAAGTCGAAAATTACGCCGTCTTCCCTATCAAGGCTTTTTTGCCAAGATAGGGATCGTTGTACACTATCCCTGTAATCTCCTAAGATCACGAGACCCCCATGATCACCGATTCTAGTGCAGAGGCTTGTACACACCTATTTCCATCTCCTATAAATAGATTCACATGTTACTTAGGTTTGATTACGCTCTCAACACCTACATTACACACTTACGCACTTATTGTAATCACAACCATATAATTACTCTCATGCCAGAGGTGATTCGTAAGGACCAACCCATGCGCTTCATTTAACATAATGTCTTCATTTGTGTTGTTACAGGTTACCAGCGGCTTGGTAGTTCAACCATGACCCCTTTATCCTTCGATCACCATCGAAGGCCTTGCACAATCAGTGGTGCCATCCATAGGACCACTACAATTAGTCCCGTTAAAACTGATTCTAGAACAGTTAAAAACCATACTTACTTTTCTGGCATGACTAACGGAAGAGGATATTCACCCCCACCGGGTTTCTCGACTTTAACCCATTTACCCAGTCTAAACGTGGGTGAATTACCCCAATAACCGCTTCCACGTTCACCACTAGATCTTTACATGAAACACCACCTACTAATGGGGAATCAACATCGGCTAATCCTAACCCCTCGATTAGCCCAGCCTTTGTAGAAGCTAATTACGAAGTCGTTAAGGGATTGGAGGCGACAAATGTGTAATAACGAAGTCTGAGCCAAATTAGAATACTCTAGCGATGAGTATGATGAAGACATTAAAATGGAGCCCAGGTCGGCACGTGCTAATGGGGTCACTCCTATTCTTCGGGTGAGATCCCTACGTGTTCGGAGGCCTCGAGGAAGGGTGGTAGAATTTTTAAAAGCTCCAAATAGGGATGGAAGCAGTTTAGAAGGAGTGTTTGATGGGAGAAGGCCATCAGAACGCAGGGTAGAAGATGGTGCAAGCTACGGAGAAAACCTTCCTTATTTACTCGCATCCCACCTAGGAAGAAGTGAGAATTGACAACCTTTGTAATCGACCCTTACCTCCAGATATGGAGGTAATCAGCCTTCGATTAATCGAGGGAATCTCCCTTCTAATGGTATGTATCTCTCACATAATGCTCAGCCATTTACACATAATGGTCTTTACTGTGACAACCGTGACTTAAGCAGGTTAGCCAAACCGTTATAGTTGACTAAAGTATTTAGACGTGTTGTAATTGAGTGCTTGTGTGACCTTATATGAGTATTTGATATCAATCTGTGATGCGTGTTCATCTTATTGTGATTGAGTTGTGGTTTTGGTAGCTATTTCATTTCGTTCACATTTTGTGACAATGGAAATGATAGCATGATTTTACGCGTTGTCGTGTTTTGGTGAATAATTATAGTATGAGCGTAAAGAGAATATAGTGTATTCTTAGGAATGAATTAAGTCTAGTATTTAAATTAGTTAAGCGTAGGTCTTTCTAATTTAGGAAAGTAATTTATGAAATAAAATTTATAAATAGTAAGTTTATAACTAGCTTTTATTTAAAAGGTTTACTAAATTAATAAAGGGTTTTTATAAAAATATCAAAATAAGGGTAAATATACATTTAATAATAATTTAAAAAAAATAAAAATAAATATAAATATAGGGGCTGGTTTTAAGAGAAAAAAAAGGAAAAAAAGAGTTTAAGTAGGAAACAAATTAGTATTAGATAAGGATTAGGAATTAGGTATAGCCTATAAATACAAAATTTAATCCTCCTCTCCCCTTGTTATTTGTTCGACCGAATCCCCTAGAAGAAGAAAAAAAAATTTGATCAAGAATTAAGTGTGTTGATTCAAGTGTAATCGGTTAAAGGTTTTAGGTATGATCTTCAATCCCGTTCTTGTTTAATTCTTCTTATATTAGTAACATTAATTGGTGGAATTAAGGTTTCATTAAAATTCAGTAAACATGTTAAGATAATCATTAATAATCAATTAGGATGTAATTAATAGTGTTTGGATGCGTTTGATTAGGTTTAGTTGTTGTTTAATTCGGAATTGAAACTGGGCAGATTTTTAGGTCATCTTGTAAGTGTCATCATAACTTGGTCATAAAAATAGCTTTTATTGATTTTCTTGAGCCTAAAAATAACTACAGAGTGTCTACTTTCCAACCCCATTGGTTTCATGAATTAAAAGTTAGTGGAAGTCAGTCAAAATAATTTTACAAGATTCGTGGTCAAATCTGAGTTTTTGGGGCAGATTCTGGTTTGTGTTTGTGAGGTCAAAAACCATATCAAAACGTCTTTTTAATTGATGGGATTGCTACTGTAGCAAGTTCATGATGTTTATGATTTTCTAGAATTTTTGTAGAATTTTCTTAAGTGTTTAAATGGGTCTGATCAAGCTAAACTTTTTGATAGTCAAATCAGATCCGAATTTGAGTACTTTGTGATGTTAAATTTTTATAAAATAGTTAGGCTCAATATTATTTTTTTCTAAAAAATCACAGTAGTTCATAACCCATTGGAAAGGTAGGGAATGAAAGAGGGAAAGCTAATTTGATGATTTAGTATTTTATTTGTAGTCATGAATTGACTACAAAATTCTACCAAAAAGCTGGAAAACTCGAATAAGGAACTTAGGAATATTAGGGTATAAGTAAGGTATGGGAAGTATGGTAAAGGGTTATAAACATAATATAAACATGGTAGTCCATCAATTGATTGTTACATCGTCTTGGGCATTTAGCCTAATCGCGTGTAACACGTGTTTTATTTGTGTTTAGTTGATTGCGAGAAATTTGTGAAGTAGCTGTGCATCAGATGAGTTTCATAGTCCCATTTTTCTGTTTTTATATTGGGATGGAAATGATGCAAATGTTTTGAAATGTTTCATTGATGTGATTATGTGTTTTAAATGCGTATGGACATTACATGACTATGTGATACATGTTGATATTGATTGGGATCGGATGAGTACGCCTACTCAGTGTTATTTGTGATATTGATTTGGGATCGGATGAGTACGCCTACTCAGTGTTGGTTATGGTACCATAGGATCGGATGGGTACGCCTACCCAGTGTGTGAATATGTTTGTATGGTACATTCTGGGTGAGCTTGGTTGCTTATAGTGCCAGCTATTCTAAGCCTGAATGTGTAATTAATTGAGTGAATGTATTGATATGATTTTGTTGCATGCTAGCATAGGTTCATGATAGTTCATTATTGTCCTACCCTGTTTTGTTAATCGCAGTGAAAATGAGTTTAGTTGTGTGTCTAAAACCTATGACTCTCACCAACATTATTGTTGACATTTTAAGCATCATTTTCAGGTGAGCATCTTGAGGAAAGTGAAGTTAGGAAGCTTGGCTAGTGAGACTGTAGGCTTGCATGCGGAGTTTATCTCCTAGTTTTCGCGAGCCAAAGCTGCTTAAAGAAAATGGTATTTATTCTTGATCCGATGGGGCTTTAATGTCGACACAAGAATAGTATGCAGAAAGTTGTTGAGTGGATGTGGGTGAGGGATGCCTGATTTTAACAGTGGGGCGTGGGTTTAGCGCACTAACTATGTGAATGCTTTTGTGCATGTAACTGTATGTTTGGGAAGACATCGACACAACTTCTTAAAAAGGGGAAAACTTAAACAATTTGTTGCAATAGTGAATCTTGTGCTCCGAATGGTCTTGAAGTTTAAATGTGACTCCTGAAAGATCTATCGAGTACAGTTACCATGAACAATTACACTACAAAGTCCTTGATGTGGGTAATTTATGAAAAGGATGTTTACAAGTAGGACTGCTATGATACTTGTCAATGTCTTAGTTTTTACTCCTAAACCATCAAAGCATTACCTTAACATTACAAAAAGAAAATGTGGTTAAGGTTTTTCCGTAGGATACGGTTTCATCAGCTTAATCATATTGTTATTTAATTCCGTAATGTAATTTTTCAATTTCGTGAAAGAATTTTCAAACCATAATGTAATTTTAATTCCGTAAGTAATTTTCAAATTGAAATCAAAACAACTACATTTCCAACGGATACGATTCGAACTATATGTTTTAAATATTGTATCTGTTGTTGTATTTTTAAATTCTTTCAAGTTTATGTTTTTTATTTCCGTAATTTTTTTCCCGTCTTTTCTTCCATGTATTTTTATTTCCGTATTTTAATTTGTAAAATGTTTAATTATTAATGTAATATTTAAAAAAAAAATTGTTTGGTGTCCTCTGCAGTCACCACTACATGTGTTTGGTCACTGTGTGTTCTAAGAGAGAGAAAACTGAGTTGGCGATGACGTGGCGGTGTCCTCTGCAGTTACCACTACATTTAGTCTAGTGTCATCATAACTTGGTCATAAAAATAGCTTTTATTTGTTTGCTTGAGCCTAAAAATAACTATAGAGTGTCTACTTTCCAACCCCATTGGTTTCATGAATTAAAAGTTAGTGGAAGTCAGTCAAAATAATTTTACAAGATTCGTGGTCAAATCTGTGTTTTTAGGGTAGATTCTGGTTTGTGTTTGTGAGGTAAAAAACCATATCAAAACATCTTTTTATTGAGGATTGCTATCAGTAGCAATTCAATTGATGTTTATGATTTTCTAAGAATTTTTTGTAGAATTTTCTTAAGTGTTTAAATGGGTTTATGATCAAGCTAAACTTTTTGATAGTCAAAATCAATACCGAAATTTAAGTACTCAACTATTGTGATGTTAATTTTTTATAAAATAGTTAGGCTCAAATTATTTTTTTTCTAAAAAAATCATAGTAGTTCATAAACCCATTGGAAAGGTAGGGAAATGAAAGAGGGAAAGCTATATCAATGATTAGGTAATATTATTTGTAGTACATGAATTGACTACAAATTCTACCAAAAAGTCTGGAAAACTCAAATAAGAACTTAGGAATATTAGGGATAAGTAAGTATGAGAAGTATGGTAAAGGGTTTATAAACATAATATAAAACAGGTATCCATTAATTGATTTGTATACATCGTCCTGGGCATTTAGCCTAATCGCATGTAACACGTGTTTTATTTGTGTATAGTTAATTTCGAGAAAATTTATGAAGTAGCTGTGCATCAGATGAGTTTCATAGTGCCAATTTTCTATTTTAATATGGGATAGGAAATATCAAATGTTTTGAAATGTTTTCATTATAAAAAAGATGTGATTATGTGTTTTAAATGCGTATAGACCATTACATGACTATTAATATGACTATGTGATTACATTGTTTGATATTGATTGGATCGGATAAGTACGCCTACTCAGTGTTATTTGTAATATTGATTTTTGGGGATCCAGATGAGTACGCCAACTCAGTATTTGGTTAATGGTAACCATAGGAACGATGGGTACGCCTACACAGTGTGTGAATATGTTTGTATGGTACATTTTTGGGTGTTGCTTGTTGTCTTTAATAGTGCCCGCTAATCTAAGCCCCAAATGTGTAAATTAAATTTGAGTGAATGGATTGATATGATTTTGTTGCAATGCTAGCATAGGTCATGATAGTTTCATTATTGTCTAGCTTTTTTGTAAATCATAGTAAAAAAAATGAGTTTAGTTGTGTGTCTAAAACCTAGGTACTCTCAAACAACATATTGTAGACGTTTTAAGCATCATTTTTTAGGTAAGGTCATCTTGAGAAAGACGAAGTTAGGAAGCTTGGAGCTAGTTGATACCGTAAGGTGTGGCTTGCATGCGAGTTGTATCTCCTAGTTTTCATATCGTACTTTGTTTAAATTGTTGATCAGAAGATGTTTTAGTTTATGGATATTTTGTTTATTCCTTTGTATTGGCTTGACTCTTTTACTTCTATACAAGACCCTCTTTTTCTTGTGTTTGGTATTATCATGACACTATTGTGTCCATTTTGTCTCATTTAATGCAATTGTAGTTCTCTCTAATTGTTGAACTAAATATTTTGTGATGATACCCATGACGTTACACCTCATGTTTCTGCTTGGCGAGGTGTGACAGATTATTATCAGAGCCATGTTATATAGAATAGGTGTTTAACCTATACTAAGAACCTAGAAGTCCTTATATAGCGCATAATCGGATCTAATGTGTTTAGCTATCTAGGCATTTTTGTTTTCTTTCTTTTTTTGAGTTTGATTTTGACCCACGGGCTACTCGAAATCAGAAAGAATGCTAAAGAGTGATCTAATTGAGGAGGAGCCTCTCGAGGAACCGAAGGAGGAAGGTTAGAAAAGGAGGCCGACTCAGATCTCTTGTCGGATGCTCGTAGCAGGTCTGGACCCGCGGAGTCGGCTGACTTTTGCAAAAGCAAAGTCAAACCCAAGCGAGGCCCAACATAAGTTTACCCTGTCTTTTACTTCGACACGTTGCTATTGATAATTTCTTTCAGATATTACGTATTTTTGGGCGCTTTGAGACCTTCGTTTTCTTTCTGTCGTTTTTGATTTTATCTTTATATAAATAAATATTGCTTGGATGTAACATCGTTTCTGTGTTATATTAGAGTCGTTTAAGATGTGCAATGTGGTATATGTGCATATATGTGACTTATCATTGAGATGTGTAGTCTTGGAAGTAAGTACACGTGTGAAAGGATGCACTTATAATTATGGGTGGCCAACATAATTATAAAGGCATCACACATGTAGACTTGTGACCATGATTGCATTGATCGGTGTTTGCTTGTTAGATGGTAGTGTGAGATATTGCATTATGTGCGGTTATATTATGAATAGTTATGAAGTTAGTAAGTTTCCCTTCTATCTATCGCTTGCGGATACCCCGGATACCCGTTATTGCTACTATTATGATTGATGGGCTTGTTCGTTTGCTCAATATGTCGTACGGATTTCTAACTCTAAGTGTAGCATCCCTAGCTCGTACCATGTTAGTACGGATGCCCTATCTTTCCTATTCGGTGTCTTGATGAATATTGGTTGTTCGGATCTGCTTCTTTGGATATTGATGCGTTTCATTGGTTCTTTCGTTGCAATGATTACTCGTATAAGTATCAAAATTTTCTTTTAAGCACTAATTGTTCCTAACATATTAGTGCGGATCATTACTCCGTTCTTTATATATCCTTTGGTTTTCGTAACATGTTGCGGCATGTTAGTATCGACGCTTTTCAATGGTTGTTCTTTTGATCGTGAGTACGGATGAGTCTTTACGTTCTTTTTTTGGTTCGTAATGTCTTCGTATGAATTTCTCTTGTGCATGTTCGTTCCACTGTTATTCTGACTATATGGTTCCTTGTACTTCCTTTCGCTTTCAAACAATAGAATTGTGTTAGAGTCTTTACGGTATTTTACAATCCCTTTTGGTATTACGATGTCTTTTGTTTGAGTAATATATTTTATATTGATGTTGGGTTATGAAAATCCTTTTGAAGTATATCTTGATAGTGTTTGGGGAAAACTATTCTTGAAATGATTTTACGAATACGTTATGATAAGCGCTTTTATATGACTGTCTCTTTATTTTTATGTAAACTACGTTTACAATGATTTTTTATGAAAACAATGGGATATTGGTTGAGCGTCAAAACTATGTTTAAGATAATCTTTACATTTTTATATGTTTGTTTCTGATAAATTTTATTTTATGAAAAGTATGTTTAAAATGATTTATATGGGTAAAATGCGATACACCTTTTATATAACTATCTCTTGATTTTTTTTATAAAAACCATTTTTAAAATGATTTTAAAAAAAAGATTATATTTAAGATGATTTTTTATATTTAAAATAATTTTTTTATATTTAAAACGACTGTCGTTATTGTTTCAAAATGAATTTTTATAAAAACAGTATTTAGTTGGTTCTTTCGAGTAAAGTCGATTATTGGTATAAGAATTATATCTTTCTCATTTATCAATCTTGAAACGTATTGTTATCCGATATGTGTTCCTTTTGTCTTTGTACGCTTTGTTGACTCTTTTGTTTGCGTTTCCTATCGGTATAGATATTATATCCTTTTCTTTTAAGGATTCTTATGACATTTGATCCGCATCTATTTACGTTTGTGAAATTCCTTTTTGATTTGATATTCGTTTGCTACCCTATTCGATAGTTCATAACCTAATTATTTGACTTAGGTTCGTTTATACCTTTAGAAAATCGTTGATGATTGGTTTGTTGATTGATTTTTGTTGATATACGTTTTTTATTCGATCACAGTCCACTCTCGTTTGGGAGATGTGAGCACATGTGGTTGTTCTAAAAGAAAGAAGAAGGACGGTTCATTTCAATGTTATTGTGCTATTTATAATAGACTATCGGGAAGTGTTTGCTTAGAGTGAGTTGCGACTAGCTCTGGCATAACCAACACACACAAGAAGAATCTCCCTCGGATCGAACACCAGACGACTGTTCAAAACCAGTAGTCAGTTACAAAGGTTCACGTTATTTATCTTCGATGGATCTTCCATTTCGGTTTTTTATTCTCAGCTAGAGTTCACGAAGTAGATATTCCAAAAAGTAGGACCGCACACATTCAATTTCATTTTAGGATGGGGATGAGATATGGACACCGTTTGAGTGTTTCGTTTTTTTTTTATGCCTTTTGGGTTAACTGTTGAACACCACCAACGGTTGTTTTCATGGATCTTTCTTAATTAAACAGGTGTTTTTTTTTCTGTGTTTTTTTAGTTTGCAAACCGTACTTAGATAAGTTTTGCCATCGTATTATTTATTGATGATATTTGGGATTTCCTTTCTTAAAAAAGACCTAAGGCAAGGAAGGATCATGTGGTTCATTTGAAGTTGGTGTTTGGAGCTTTTGCTTGTGAAGAAGGGAGGAAGAGAAAAGAAAGAAGACAAGGATGAAGGAGAAGGAGAAGTTGTTTTTTGCCAAGTTTTCCAAGTGTTACAGTTGTGAATTTTTGCTCTACTTAGAAGTATATTTTCTCGGGACAGTTAGTTAACAAACAATAAATTCACGTAGGACTCTAGTAAGATAGAGAAGCGAACGAAGAATTAGGAATCAGTACTAAACGCCCAACTATGGAGATTACGATCTTTCTAGGATTGGCAGGTTACTATCGGTGTGGTTTTGATTTCATCGTTTTGGGAAATTTTTTTTTAAAGAGTTCTAAACCCCCTTAACTTCATATGACACAGATAGGATCAGAAATACGACGTGTGTGCGTTTTGGTATGGAACAAGAGAGGAAAGGAGGAAATAAAGGAAATATTTTGTTAGACCATTGTTTGAGGGCCAATTTATGTAATGCACCAATAGTTTTATTTGCCTGATGGAAAGGAAAAAATATTTTGTTAGTTTACTGTGGACCGTCAAAACCAAGGACTTGGATATGTATTGATGCAAGATGAGACGGGAGAGGCAATGTAAATTAATCAGGCATCACACAATGAAGAATTCTAAAATAGAGAAATAGAAAGGATTTATACCACACAACACGATTTCAAAATGGTGTGCAGTGTGGTTTAGTCGTGATGTGAGGGAGTGGTTTCTTCTTGCTTTTTAAGACTTATAGATGGCACACATTAATTCATTACTTTTACAGGACCCAAACAAAAGTGTTATCTACAGGCTTCATAAGAGTTTCAGATTATATTGTCTAGAAGGAGAATGAGGTAAATATGCCGCCACCAACGGAGAGGAGATGGATTGAGTTCTTTAGTGACTATGACTATGAGATTCGTTAGTTATGTTATATGTTTTAAGGATTGAAAAGTCTTCTTGATGCTGTTTATTACGTGTTAGAATGACTAGGTTGCTCATGTTTTTGTTTTTTATACTGCTCACTTGGTTTTGTTTTGTAGATTGTAACAACCCGAAATAGTTAGTTTTCAGTTTCTGCGAGTGAGTTTCGGGGTGGTCCATATGTGTTCTCCCCGAGGTGAGGAGAGAGCTTATTAAGCTAAGGATTAGAGTGGACTCTATGTTGTTTAGTTAAATAATTATTATAGTCGTTTTTTCGTTTATGTTATATAAGGGTTTTCCCTTTTTGGTGGATATTCGGTGAGGGGAATTTCCATTTATAGGGGGTAATTTCAAAACTTTGTGTGAGGTTTGTTTTTTTTTTGTTTTATTTGTTTTTTTTTTTAGCTTTTAGCATCTAAAGAAGGTCTCTGTCTAGAAAATTTATTGTATTTTGCATGTATCCGTGGGAGCGTTAAAAAATATGTCATTTTTGTATATTTAAAATTTTTTTTGACGTTTCCCTAACGAGTTTCTGTAAAACCGTCTGTTTTTTTTTTTTTTAAAAGTCGTGTGTTGCTTTGCGAGGTTTTACTTTTTTTTTTAATCGATCATTATAGTTTTAAAGTAAATAAAATTAGTGGACACGGATTTTTTATAAAATATTTACGAAAGTGGAGTGATTCTGAGTTTTTATGGCACCCGACTTCTCCGAACCCCCGAATACTTTAATTAAAATAAAAAGGAAAAAAGGTTTGTGTTAACTAGTTTTAAAGAGGATTAAGGATTGTGGAGGGATCACTACTAGTTTTTTTTGCCCGACATTAGCTGCAAGAAAAGATTAGAGCTGCTTTTTTTTTTTATTTAATTTAGAACACCATACTTCACATATTTCTTTGTCACAAAAATTTTTTCACTTTCTCCTTCCTTCCTCTCTACTCTCGACCCCGCCACAAAGGGACAAAACACCACCATCCACCATTTATTTTTTTGACATGCATTTACAATCAAAATATACCAGATTATGATCCCTTTTTGTATCAAGAGCTACATGTACTATATTTCCCACTAAAAGAAACTCACATGCACTAAATTCCTAAGTTTTCAAGAAGCTGTGAAGTTTGGGTTGTTGGGC
Organism: Tanacetum coccineum; assembly: GCA_026074375.1. Taxonomy (NCBI): domain Eukaryota; kingdom Viridiplantae; phylum Streptophyta; class Magnoliopsida; order Asterales; family Asteraceae; genus Tanacetum; species Tanacetum coccineum. The sequence goes on along the minus strand of BQNB010027255.1, from coordinate 15,257 downwards.
GTTTTGTTTCTAGCTATTTTCAGGTGTGCCTTGTTTAATCCTCTACATTTCCCACTAAAGAAACCTCACATGCACTAAGTTTTCAAGAAGTTGGAGTTTGGGTTTGTTCTAGCTATTTTTGGTTGAAACCAAGGTGTAAAAGGGGTAGATATTGTGTTTTCAAGAGTTGGTTTTGTTGGAAAAGGTTTGGTTTTGGGTTTGTTGTGCTCGTCCGATTTCGAAAACACAAGGGGGAAGCCAAAAACTTTTCTTGTTTGCTTTGTGAGTCTTCTAGCTATGTTTTGATGTTGTTAAATTGTTCATATTATGTATATTATAGTTGTTGCTAGATGATTCAAGTGCGAAATGATTTAAAAGTATTTTCGAGTATGAACGTGTGTTTGATAGTTTTGGTACATGTTTTTAGGCTAGTTAAACATGTTGGAATAGTTAGATTTTGATAAAAATGTGATTTGGTATGACTTTGAGTTGACCGAGTTTGACCAGAAAGTTTGACTTGACCGTAGCATGTCGAGAAATTTTTAAAAACTAAATTAGGCTATTGAACATGATAAAGGATGTTCTAAGGTTCGTTTTGATATAAAGTGGGCCTTGTAACTCCTAAAAACAAAGATTTTACGGCCGAGTCAAGTTTGGTTATTTTTGAGTAAAAAGTCAACTACGAAGTTTGACTTTTGAAAGTCAAAATTGCGTATACTTTTAAATATAGTTCGTAACGAGCAAATGGTTCGTAATGTTAGTTAAATTAAGACGAAATATGAAGTTCAGATTATATTATCCTTACTTTCGACAAACTTTCTAAAAATGGAAACTTCATGGAAAGGTGTTGTGATATTGTTAAGAGTGTCAATGAGAAATGTTTTACGTCGCACTTGGAGATTTTAGTATATGATTATATATACGTAATAATGTTATATATATGTGCAAGTATCAGTTTGAGCTCAAATAAGCTAATGGAAAATGGAACAGACAAGTTGGGCACTAAACCTAATAAGCAAACATGCAACAAAGATAAGCGAAGGTAAATCTGCTGAACACAGGCCTAGACAAATCTAATAACATAAACTAACCACTAACCCTAAATAAGCAAATTCAATAAGCAATTAAGCTAAATTAAGCAAGAGAAACTCAGAGAGTACTAATACATAGTGTTAGTACTAGCTCAGCTTTGAGTTAGTACTGCTTTGCGCTAAGATTTAGTACTGCTAGCTTTAATAAAACACAATGAAATAAGAAATAAGCAAATAAGCTAAAACAGATATTTAACTATCCCTAATAAGCACTCAGGCATAAGAATAAGCAACTAAAATAAACTAGAAATAGGGCGGAATAGGCTAATACAAACAAACTCAACCACTATTAAACTCTTGAAAATTAACTTTGAAAATGCAAATAGCTTAAAAGCTCTACTAAAGACAGTAAACGAAAATGGGCTTAATCTACTCTAAAAAGCTAAGCAAATCTTAAATAAGCAGAAATAATAAGCTAATAAGCAAAAATGAACTAACAGTACTAACAGTATTAACTACCAGTACTAACCTGGAGTTAGTACTGTTAGTTGAAAATCCCAAAAGAGAACTAGCAGTACGATCTATGGGTTTAGTACTTAGCTTGTTCCAAACCCCCCTTAAAGTTTTAAAAAATCATTTTTTCCTTTTTATTTTAACAAGCTGATTTGGACCTAAAATTGTTAAAAACAGATTATCAATAACAAAATAAGACCCTTAATAAAGCCATATTTCAATCAATAATAATCACTTAAACATAGGCTAAATCAATCTACACCGTTTATTACACTCATAACTAACAAGTACTAACAGAGAAGTTTGCACAAATCACTTTTAAACTAACAACTAAGCAAAAGGATAAGCACTAAACATCAAAATAAGCAAACCCAAAAAAAAAAGCACTATAAAGCTAGTTCTCAATGTAAAATCAGACAAAAAATAATGAAAAGGAAACGTACAACACCCTTTGCTCAAAACAAGGTTAAACAAAGAAATCCCACAAGCTCTACTTGTATAAAACACATCCTAGTTGTTGTCCCATAGAAGCCCATTCAACAACTGGCTTATATACCATACGCTTAGGTATACTTTGAGTGTGGAATTTTTTTTGTGACTTTGCTTAAATTCTTAGTATTTGAGTTAGAACAAATGACTTATATGATTATATAAGAACTTAAAACATATTAAGTAATGCTTTTAACAAAGGAAATACAAAGATTAAAAACTCCAAATTTTCATTAATTCTTAAAAAGAGTACAAGGCAGTAAAACAAACTGAATAAAATGCTTAAAATGATTTAATAAAAATTTCAATAAAACTAAGATAAGCTAAGATGCCTTCAAGGCTTACAAACGGCTCTATTTATAGCCGAAGTCTTCTCTTCTTGGCCTTCTCACCTATGCTTCTTTTGAGTCAATCTAGCCATCAGAATTACTTGAAAATGGTGAAGGATTGCCAACATGGCAATTATAAAGCTGGGGGAAGATAGTGGAGGAGGGGGGAAGGTTTTATCCTTTGAATTTTTCATGGTTGCAGGGTAAAAAGGGGAGAAGAGAACCCCGTGATTGTTCTTGGCATTTCAGTTGGGCGGGGAAAAATAGGTTTTGGAAAGTTGGCAGCTTTGGCCCCTTACAAGTTATACTTCACACAAATTTCTCATTTCAACCAGCCCTTGTCGATTTTTATTCTCTACGCGTAATACAACTCGAGGTTTTGGCAATTTTAGTCCTCAAGTGTAGTTTCTTCACTGTTGACTTTGAACTTTGACTGACTTTGGGCATTGATTTGATTTGTCTTTTATTCCCATTTCCCGTGCTTGGTTTTTGGTTCATTTTTTTGCTTGCTTCATCGTCCTTTTCTATTTCTTGAATATCCGTTTCCTGCACAATACAAATGCAAAACAAACACATATTTGGCAGTTTTTGTCTGTTTTTGGTCATTTAGGCTCGTTTTATTAGGAAAATGGTATGTGTAATTAAGCATATACCAAAATCCCCCATACTAAGATATTGCCGTGTCCTCACGCAATGTTATGAAGTAAACACTTAGAAAACTAAGAATCTCGATCCCCCTTGACTAATAACCTCGAAAAGTAGCTAAGCGTTCGTAAAGGGGAACTAAAGAATCAATAGCTTCGACAAGTCCTATTTTCACCATTTTTTATATGTACACTAAATATCCCTAAATTTTTTTTGGATTTTCCTTTTTCTTTTCTTAACTACCTGTATGACTTCCTTTATTTTATCAACACTGGGATCAATAACATGAGAGCGCCCATAGAATAATCATAGATGCGTCCTGACGGATAAATTCATCTGTCCCGATTTTTCACTAGTCCCAAGCTAAGCGTAAAAACAAAACACCGTTAAGTACAAGTAAAGATGCTAATACTACTTATAACTATGACTTGTCAACTTTTTGCTCCCAACAATTATTCAATTAGTTTGATTGTGCTTAATTTTAAGTTAAATTTAGATTGACAATTTTAGAAAGTAGTACAGTTTATGTGCATAACGATATTTTTGAAGAAATCTAGGGAAAAGACTAGATCACCCACCAACCAGCATATTCTCGATAGATCCCAGCCGAGTTCGACTTAGGTTATCAGGTTGAGACCCTGTTAGGAATTTTGTAATAGATAGTTACTACTTGTAGGTATGTAGTTCCTACTGGTAGAGTAAAAGTTCCTGCTGGTAGGTATGTAGTTCCTACTGGTAAGGATACATGTAGTAGTAGGTGTGGCGGATGGAGGGGTACAAGAACAAAAATAAGGGAAGAGGAGAGAACTAGAAGAGGAAGCAGAAGACCGATGAAAGAGAGAGAAAGAAGAGAACGTGGGTGGTATTATGTGTTGAGGTACAAAATCAAGTACGAGAGTAAGAGCAAGAGGTGAGGAGACAGAAGAAGTAGTAGAGGAGAGGCGGGGGACGAGAAAATACGAAAAGATCAGAGATCAAAAGGCTAGAGATATAGAGGTAGCGGTGGGGACATGTAAAAGAGAAGAAAGAAGGAAGAAAGGGAATAGAAAAGATATCTAGGGGGAGAGTAGGGATATTATATTATATAGATGAATATGGTTATTTTCAGCGTATATGGAGAAATAGTGAAGACCTGAGATAACAAATAGGATGCGGCATAGTCAGATAGTCGTCAGTGAAGAATGCCCCACGGAGAGTGACTTGATCGAATAAAACGTATATCAACGAGTTCTAAGGGTTACGAACTATCGAATAGGGTAGCAAACGAATATCGAATCAAAGGCTAGAAAACATCTAAGGGATTTCACATATGGAAATAGATGCGGATCAAATGTCATAAGAATCCTTAAAAGAAAAGGATAGAGTATCTATACCGATAGGAAACGCAAACAAAAGAGTCAACAAAGCGTACCAAGACAAAAGGAACACATATCGGATAACAATACGTTTCAAGATTGATAAATGAGAAAGATATAATTCTTATACCAATAATCGACTTTACTCGAAAGAACCAACTAAATACTGTTTTTATAAAAATTCATTTTGAAACAATAACGACAGTCGTTTTAAATATAAAAAAATCATTTTAAATATAAAAAAATCATCTTAAATATAATCTTTTTTTTAAATCGTTTTAAAAATGGTTTTTATAAAAAAAATCAAGAGATAGTTATATAAAAGGTGTATCGCATTTTACCCATATAAATCATTTTAAACATACTTTTCATAAAATAAAATTTATCAGAAACAAACATATAAAAATGTAAAGATTATCTTAAACATAGTTTTGACGCTCAACCAATATCACATTGTTTTCATAAAAAATCATTGTAAACGTAGTTTACATAAAAATAAAGAGACAGTCATATAAAAGCGCTTATCACAACGTATTCATAAAATCATTTCAAGAATAGTTTTCCCCAAACACTATCAAGATATACTTCAAAAGGATTTTCATAACTCGACATCAATATAAAATATATTACTCAAACAAAGGACATCGTAATACCAAAAGGGATTGTAAAATACCGTAAAGACTCTAACACAATTCTATTGTTTGAAAGCGAAAGGAAGTACAAGGAACCATATAGTCAGAATAACAGTGAAACGAACATGCACAAGAGAAATTCATACGAAGACATTACGAACCAAAAGAAGAACGTAAAGACTCATCCGTACTCACGATCAAAAGAACAACCATTGAAAAGCGTCGGTACTAACATGCCGCAACATGTTACGAAAACCAAAGGATATATAAAGAACGGAGTAATGATCCGCACTAATATGTTAGGAACAATTAGTGCTTAAAAGAAAATTTTGATACTCATACGAGTAATCATTGCAACGAAAGAACCAATGAAATGCACCAATATCCAAAGAAGCAGATCCGAACAACCAATATTCATCAAGACGCCGAATAGGAAAGATAGGACATCCGTACTAACATGGTACGAGCAAGGGATGCTACACTTAGAGTTAGAAATCCGAACAACATATTGAGCAAACGAACAAACCCAACAATCATAATAGTAGCAATAACGGGTATCCGGGGTATCCGCAAGCGATAGATAGAAGGGAAACTTACTAACTTCATAACTATTCATAATACAACCGCACATAATGCAATATCTCACACTACCATCTAACAAGCAAACACCGATCAATGCAATCATGGTCACAAGTCTACATGTGTGATGCCTTTATAATTATGTTGGCCACCCATAATTATAAGTGCATCCTTTCACACGTGTACTTACTTCCAAGACTACACATCTCAATGATAAGTCACATATATGCACATATACCACATTGCACATCTTAAACGACTCCAATATAACACAGAAACGATGTTACATCCAAGCAATATTTATTTATATAAAGATAAAATCAAAAACGACAGAAAGAAAACGAAGGTCTCGAAGCGCCCAAAAATACGTAATATCTGAAAGAAATTATCAATAGCAACGTGTCGAAGTAAAAGACAGGGTAAACTTATGTTGGGCCTCGCTTGGGTTTGACTTTGCTTTTGCAAAAGTCACCCGACTCCGCGGGTCCAGACCTGCTACGAGCATCCGACAAGAGATCTGAGTCGGCCTCCTTTTCTAACCTTCCTCCTTCGGTTCCTCGAGAGGCTCCTCCTCAATTAGATCCTCTTCTAGATCTTCTGATATCGAGTAGCCCGTGGGTCGAAATCAAACTCAGAAAAAAAAAATGCCTAGATAGCTAAACACATAGATCCTATTATGCAGCTATATAAAGGACTCCTAGGTTCTTAGTATAGGTTAAACACCTATTCTATATAACATGGCTCTGATAATAATCTGTCACACCTCGCCAAGCAGAAACATGAGGTGTAACGTCATGGGTATCATCACAAAATATTTAGTTCAACAATTAGAGAGAACTACAATTGCATTAAATGAGACAAAATGGACACAATAGTGTCATGATAATACCAAACACAAGAAAAAGAGGGTCTTGTATAGAAGTAAAAGAGTCAAGCCAATACAAAGGAATAAACAAAATATCCATAAACTAAAACATCTTCTGATCAACAATTTAAACAAAGTACGATATGAAAACTAGGAGATACAACTCGCATGCAAGCCACACCTTACGGTATCAACTAGCTCCAAGCTTCCTAACTTCGTCTTTCTCAAGATGACCTTACCTAAAAAATGATGCTTAAAACGTCTACAATATGTTGTTTGAGAGTACCTAGGTTTTAGACACACAACTAAACTCATTTTTTTTACTATGATTTACAAAAAAGCTAGACAATAATGAAACTATCATGACCTATGCTAGCATTGCAACAAAATCATATCAATCCATTCACTCAAATTTAATTTACACATTTGGGGCTTAGATTAGCGGGCACTATTAAAGACAACAAGCAACACCCAAAAATGTACCATACAAACATATTCACACACTGTGTAGGCGTACCCATCGTTCCTATGGTTACCATTAACCAAATACTGAGTTGGCGTACTCATCTGGATCCCCAAAAATCAATATTACAAATAACACTGAGTAGGCGTACTTATCCGATCCAATCAATATCAAACAATGTAATCACATAGTCATATTAATAGTCATGTAATGGTCTATACGCATTTAAAACACATAATCACATCTTTTTTATAATGAAAACATTTCAAAACATTTGATATTTCCTATCCCATATTAAAATAGAAAATTGGCACTATGAAACTCATCTGATGCACAGCTACTTCATAAATTTTCTCGAAATTAACTATACACAAATAAAACACGTGTTACATGCGATTAGGCTAAATGCCCAGGACGATGTATACAAATCAATTAATGGATACCTGTTTTATATTATGTTTATAAACCCTTTACCATACTTCTCATACTTACTTATCCCTAATATTCCTAAGTTCTTATTTGAGTTTTCCAGACTTTTTGGTAGAATTTGTAGTCAATTCATGTACTACAAATAATATTACCTAATCATTGATATAGCTTTCCCTCTTTCATTTCCCTACCTTTCCAATGGGTTTATGAACTACTATGATTTTTTTAGAAAAAAAATAATTTGAGCCTAACTATTTTATAAAAAATTAACATCACAATAGTTGAGTACTTAAATTTCGGTATTGATTTTGACTATCAAAAAGTTTAGCTTGATCATAAACCCATTTAAACACTTAAGAAAATTCTACAAAAAATTCTTAGAAAATCATAAACATCAATTGAATTGCTACTGATAGCAATCCTCAATTAAAAGATGTTTTGATATGGTTTTTCTCACCTCACAAACACAAACCAGAATCTACCATATAAAAACACAGATTTGACACGAATCTTGTAAATATTACTTTTGACTGACTTCCACTAACTTTTAAATCATGAAAAAACAATGGGGTTGGAAAGTAGACACTCTATAGTTATTTTTAGGCTCAAGCAAACAAATAACAAGTATTTTTTATGACCAAGTTTGATGACACTTGAATAATGTTAGTAGGTAACTGCAGAGGACAACGCCACGTCATTCGCCAACTCAGTTTTCTCTCTCTTAGAACACACAGTGACCAAACCACTGTAGATGTGACAGCAGAGGACAACCAAACAATTTTTTTTAAAAAAAATTACATAAATAATTAAACATTTTACAAATTAAAATACGGAATAAAAATTACATGGAGAAAAGACGGGAAAAAAAAAGTACAGAAATAAAAACACATGAACTTGAAAGAATTTAAAAATACAACAACAGATACAATATTTAAAACATATAGTTCGAATCGTATCCGTTGGAAATGTAGTTGTTTTGATTTCAATTTGAAAATTACTTACGGAATTAAAATTACATTATGGTTTGAAAATTCTTTCACGAAATTGAAAAATTACATTACGGAATTAAATAACAATATGATTAAGCTGATGAAACCGTATCCTACGGAAAAACCTTAACCACATTTTCTTTTTGTAATGTTAAGGTAATGCTTTGATGGTTTAGGAGTAAAAACTAAGACATTGACAAGTATCATAGCAGTCCTACTTGTAAACATCCTTTTCATAAATTACCCACATCAAGGACTTTGTAGTGTAATTGTTCATGGTAACTGTACTCGATAGATCTTTCAGGAGTCACATTTAAACTTCAAGACCATTCGGAGCACAAGATTCACTATTGCAACAAATTGTTTAAGTTTTCCCCTTTTTAAGAAGTTGTGTCGATGTCTTCCCAAACATACAGTTACATGCACAAAAGCATTCACATAGTTAGTGCGCTAAACCCACGCCCCACTGTTAAAATCAGGCATCCCTCACCCACATCCACTCAACAACTTTCTGCATACTATTCTTGTGTCGACATTAAAGCCCCATCGGATCAAGAATAAATACCATTTTCTTTAAGCAGCTTTGGCTCGCTGAACAAGACCCGCAGGACTGGGTATTATCCTAACTGGGTTTTGGGGTTGAGGAAGATGTTCAACACATATGCTATTAGAGAGCTAAACAACACACCCAGGACCAGGGTATTGTATGTTGGTGAGAGTCATAGGTTTTAGACACACAACTAAACTCATTTTCACTTCGATTAACAAAACAAGGTAGGACAATAATAAACTATCATGAACCTATGCTAGCATGCAACAAAATCATATCAATACATTCACTCAATTAATTACACATTCGGGCTTAGAATAGCTGGCACTATAAGCAACCAAGCTCACCCAGAATGTACCACACAAACATATTCACACACTGGGTAGGCGTACCCATCCGATCCTATGGTACCATAACCAACACTGAGTAGGCATACTCATCCGATCCCAAATCAATACCACAAATAACACTGAGTAGGCGTACTCATCCGATCCCATTCAATATCAACATGTATCACATAGTCATGTAATGTCCATACGCATTTAAAACACATAATCACAGCAATGAAACATTTCAAAACATTTGCATCATTTCCATCCCAATTTAAAAACAGAAAAATGGGACTATGAAACTCACCTGATGCACAGCTACTTCACAAATTCCTCGCAATCAACTAAACACAAATAAAACACATGTTACACGCGATTAGGCTAAATGCCCAAGACGATGTAACAATCAATTAATGGACTACCATGTTTATATTATGTTTATAACCCTTTACCATACTTCTCATACCTTACTTATACCCTAATATTCCTAAGTTCCTTATTTGAGTTTTCCAGCTTTTTGGTAGAATTTTGTAGTCAATTCATGACTACAAATAAAATACTAAATCATTAATATAGCTTTCCCTCTTTCATTCCCTACCTTTCCAATGGGTTATGAACTACTATGATTTTTTAGAAAAAAAATAATATTGAGCCTAACTATTTTATAAAAAATTAACATCACAAAGTACTTAAATTCGGATCTGATTTGACTATCAAAAAGTTTAGCTTGATCAAACCCATTTAAACACTTAAGAAAATTCTACAAAAATTCTAGAAAATCATAAACATCATGAATTGCTACAGTAGCAATCCCATCAATTAAAAAGATGTTTTGATATGGTTTTTTACCTCACAAACACAAACCAGAATCTACCCTAAAAACACAGATTTGACCACGAATCTTGTAAAATTATTTTGACTGACTTCCACTCACTTTTAATTCATGAAACCAATAGGGTTGGAAAGTAGACTCCCTGTAGTTATTTTTAGGCTTAAAAAAATCAATAAAAGCTATTTGTATGACCAAGTTATGACACTTACAAGATGCCTAAAAATCTGCCCAGTTTCAATTCCAAATTTAACAACAACTAAACCTAATCAAACGCATCCAAACACTATTAATTACATCCTAATTGATTATTAATGATCATCTTAACATGTTTACTGAATTTTAATGAAACCCTAATTCCACCAATTAGTGTTACTAATATCGGAAGAATTAAACAAGAACGGGATTGAAGATCATACCTAAAACCTTTAACCGATTACACTTGAATCAACACACTTAATTCTTGATCAAAAAATATTTTTTTCTTCTTCTAGGGGATTCGGTCGAACAAATAACAAGGGGAGGGGAGGATTAGATTTTGTATTTATAGGCTATACCTAATTCCTAATCCTTATCTAATACTAATTTGTTTCCTACTTAAACTCTTTTTTTCCTTTTTTTACTCTTAAAACCGGCCCCTATATTTATATTTTTTTATTTTTTTAATTATTATTAAATGTATATTTACTCTTATTTTGATATTTTTATAAAAACCCTTTATTAATTTAGTAAACGTTTTAAATAAAAGCTAGTTATAAACTTACTATTTATAAATTTTATTTCATAAATTACTTTCCTAAATTAGAAAGACCTACGCTTAACTAATTTAAATACTAGACTTAATTCATTCCTAAGAATACACTATATTCTCTTTACGCTCATACTACAATTATTCACCAAAACACGACAACGCGTAAAATCATGCTATCATTTCCATTGTCACAAAATGTGAACGAAATGAAATAGCTACCAAAACCACAACTCAATCACAATAAGATGAACACGCATCACGGATTGATATCAAATACTCATATAAGGTCACACAAGCACTCAATTATAACACGTCTAAATACTTTAGTCAACTATAACGGTTTGGCTAACCTGCTCAAGTCACGGTTGTCACAGTAAAGACCATTAGGTGTAAATGGCTGAGCATTGTGTGAGAGATACATACCATTAGAAGGGAGATTCCCTCGATTAATCGAAGGCTGATTACCTCCATATCTGGAGGTAAGGGTCGATTACAAAGGTTGTCCATTCTCACTTCTTCCTAGGTGGGATGCGAGTAAATAAGGAAGGTTTTCTCCGTAGCTTGCACCATCTTCTACCCTGCGTTCTGATGGCCTTCTCCCATCAAACGCTCCTTCTAAACTGCTTCCATCCCTATTTGGAGCTTCTAAAAATTCTACCACCCTTCCTCGAGGCCTCCGAACACGTAGGGATCTCACCCGAAGAATAGGAGTAGCACGTGCCGACCTGGGCTCCATTTTAATGTCTTCATCATACTCCTCGCTAGAGTATTCTAATTTGGCTCGGACTTCGTTATTACACATTTGTCGCCTCCAATCCCTTAACGACTTCGTAATTAGCTTCTACAAAGGCTGGGCTAATCGAGGGGTTAGGATTAGCTGATGTTGATTCCCCATTAGTAGGTGGTGTTTCATGTAAAGATCTAGTGGTGAACGTGGAAGCGGTTATTGGGGTAATTCACCCACGTTTAGACTGGGTAAAGGGGTTAAAGTCGAGAAACCCGGTGGGGGTGAATATCCTCTTCCGTTAGTCATGCCAGAAAAGTAAGTATGGTTTTTTAACTGTTCTAGAATCAGTTTTAACGGGACTAATTGTAGTGGTCCCATGGATGGCGCCACTGATTGTGCAAGGCCTTCGATGGTGATCGAAGGATATAGGGGTCATGGTTGAACTACCAAGCCGCTGGTAACCTGTAACAACACAAATGAAGACATTATGTTAAGTGAAATGCATGGGTTGGTCCTTACGAATCACCTCTGGCGTGAGAGTAATTATATGGTTGTGATTGCAATAAGTGCGTAAGTGTGTAATGTAGGTGTTGAGAGCGTAATCAAACCTAAGTAACATGTGAATCTATTTATAGGAGATGGAAATAGGTGTGTACAAGTCTCTACACTAGAATTGGTGATCATGGAGGTCTCGTGATCTTAGAAGATTACAGGGATAGTGTACCACGATCCCTATCTTGGCGGAAAAGCATTGATAGGGAAGACGACGTAATTTTCGACTTGGTCAGACCTAACCTCTGCGTTAGTTTAGTCGAAAGGCACACCCGAAGGGTGTTGGGCTTCGAGTAGCGGATTCCCTTATTAGTAATCATTGCCACGAATGATTTTACGCCACTAGAAATATTTTGAAGGTTTCTAGGTGTCTTCAGGGGTAGATCCTAAGTGAGCTCGAAGGGGGAGGTCTTCGAGCTATTCGGAGGGTACGTCATCAACAGGAAAGTAGTTTACATGTAAATATTTTGCCAGTAAATATGATCAACTCATGTAATCCTCCATCTTGAGGTCTAGAAAAATATATAGGTACATGAATGTGATCTGTAGCAATTGAGAGTCTTATATCACATTTTTTTAATTGTTTTAATGTAAGTAACTCCATTCGTAACATGAATACGATCTAGAAGAATATATAGGTACATGAATGTGATATGGTTTCAAGGATAGCTCAGAGCATTGTTCCTAAAATCTAATTTTTTTTTTCTATGAACTCTATCATTGACCTTCGAGGATTAGAACGAAAAGTTCCTTAAAATGTCAGTAGTTGACCCTTTCTCAGTTCACAAATCCATAGGGTAGGTACGAGTAGAACAATATGGCTTCTATTGTGAAAATTTAGGATAAAAGTAGTCAATGTGTTGCGAAATGAGAATTTATTGATAAAAATGTATTCAAAGATGGGATAGGATGACTAAACTACCAAGGTGTATATATAGGGAAATTGGAGAAGTCAAGATTATATTTCGCAGATGTTTCATAATTTATGTTTCGCAATCTGATTTAAATAGAAAAGGTATGAGATCCGTTCCACATTCGCAATCATCTTGTAATTTTAATAGTGACTTTTTTTATTTTCTTGCCTCCCCAAGTCTCTTTTTCCTATTAAAGGTACCATCTCTCGGTTCAAAAATTTATAAACCAAAGAATTACAAAAAAAATCCATTGGGTTTTACGGCGCAATAGCCTTTTGTTGATAAGCATAGCGATTTATTTATGGATTTTTATTTTGAGTGATAGTACTTTAAAGGACGAACTACTATAAAATGTCTCTACTCTCCAGAAGATAATAAAATAGAAAATGAAAAGATCAAGGAGATCGAACAATGTGCAATGTGTTGCAGGGAAGTTGTCGCGTTTTTGTACGACGATATGGGTCGTGGCGCGTCTATTTTAGGGAAATGTATTAAAGCAGTTGAAGAGACTTGACAAATCCATTGCTGCGAAAATTATCTTTTTTCAAAAATTTGTTCAACTAAGTATCATGCATGTGAATGTTTTGTTCTTCAACTTATATGATCTATTGTATCTTTCCCTTCTATTTTGAAAGACTAAAAACCAATCTTAACTTTTTGTCATTGTTCATCTTATTTTTTATTTTTAGGTAAGTAAACCTATAACAACTTTCAACCGCATGTATACCATCCCCTTAATTGTATATAGATGTCTTCATCTTTTCAAATGACCTCACCATCACGGCCTAATTTTGGATCTTCATCTAGTATAATGATAGAAACCCATTTGATATCAAATTGGAAGTCATAAAAACTCAAGTTTGTCTTGATGAGAAGAGGTATGTCGCGGCACTGATGAAAAAAAGTAGCAAAAGATGAAAAAAGAATTCTTACATTGTATGAAATAGTGTTGGTGGCTTTGGTGCCTACTATGTGTTTGATGAGTGGGTAATAAATGATAAAAAAATGGTGTCGGCGGTTTTCTAATATCTGATAAGAAGCAACGGCGGTGGAGTTGGATTTCGGTGGGTTCAAGAAGGGGGATACACCCCATGTCTGCTGACGAAGTGCGCTAATTCAAGAACCGGGTATGGAAAAATATAAGAATTTGGGTTTTTTTCTTTCCAGTTTTTGGGTTCCTATGCTGACGTTGTGGTTTGTTATACCTGAAAATCTTCTTTAGCTTATATCAAAAACCATAACTGGATTAAATGCGGAATTCGAGTCACACACTAACACTACTTATCTTTTTTTAATATGTTTGATAAAAAATATAACCACTTTTTTTCGGGCGATATCTATAGTTTTCTTGGCCTGCTGTAGATGACCAGACCAAGTTACTGTAGTAAGAAGAAACTAAGCGCTTAAATTTTAGTCCATACTTACATATTTGGTTCATTAGTCGAGTAAATATGGCTAACGATGAAATTCTTTGTTTTGTGTAGTCACCTTTCAAGGACGTACTCAAGTCACAGATGGATTGAGTATATGTAGGCTCTCTATTAAGGTCAGCGTCTCTTTCATGTATTTCTGTTATGAATGTGAGTTCTCATTGTATTTACTAAGCGAAAAAAGTACAAAAGCAATATGGGAGATAATCTCTCGAAGCAAAGTACATCGGGTGCTCCTATTATCTATTAAATAAATTAGTTATCACTTAGATAATATAACTTTTCTCATGTTAAACTTTTTATAAAAATGATTCGGGTCCCTTTAGTCAAAACTCTTACGAAACAACCAATACGTGAATTGTTTGCTTGAGGGATGAATTGTCAAGGTTTATTCTAATATATCATTGGAATAATGGTTGTAGGCACATCTTGGATAAAGGAAGTGGATTGGGAGAAACTATGGGACAATTATTTTGTATTAAAGAAAGCTGCTTATAACATACTTATTAAAGAAAGCTGCTTATAACATACTTATTGAAGTAACTATATGAAATTATAGTTATGTTATAAATAGATTATGTATAAGATGTTTGATAGATGAATCATAGGTAGTTTTCACGCTGACATTCTCTAACGGACTTCCTGGTCTTTGTTTTTATACATAGATGACGTATGCTTTGCGTGGAGTGGGTTAAGGTTACAACAAAGGATGACAGTGGTAGTTCCTGCAGGTATCTTTTATCAGGATCTTCATAAGTTTATAGCTTATGGTTAACATGGTTTAAATGTTTATTCTTTTTGTTTTTGAAATGTCGGCAGGCATATGTGGGACACGGAGAGATTGTCACAATGTAGAAATTTTTTAACAGGAAGCCAC
>BQNB010027254.1:0-57808 GCA_026074375.1 Tanacetum coccineum | reverse complement strand
AGCAGAAGGCATTGGAATTGGAAATTGAGCGTCTCTTGAGAGAAGTTGTCAGTCAAGATATTATGTCTATTGTGCAAAATCCTTCTGTTGTAGATACATCAAATCTCCAAACTGAGCTTGAACGTACGAAAGAAAAATTTGAAGATTGTATGATTAAAAAGGAAAATGAATATGCTAAACTTTGGAATGATTGGTACAAAAAATGTGAAGAGTGCAAATACGACAAAATTTCGTACGATAAAGCTTATAATGACATGCAACAAAAGATCGAACGGTTGCAAGCTCAGTTGGGAGACCTCAAGGGTAAATGTAAGGATACTCCATGTGTATCAGATACCCTTGATCCTTTGCCTCAAACTTTAAAATGAGAACGTAGAATTAGAGTTTCAGGTTAGGAATTATGAAAAAGAAAATGCTCATCTTAAGACTGCATACAGGAACCTGTTTGACTCTATCAATGTGACACGGACTCAAACCAAATCAATAATTGACTCTCTGCAAAACAAATTACATGACACGATTTATAAAAATGCTAAGCTAAGAGCTCAGTTATTTGATAAGGTTTCTGAACAAAAGGACACCACCAAAGGTACGAGTGTGAATACTCAGTTTTGCAAGCAATCAATTTTGAGAAAACCACCTTCTTCTTCTGGATCAAAACTGTATGCTGTAACTCCTCTACCTAAATCTACGGCTATTCCTAAGATTGGTGAGATGAATACTTTGTCAAATCAAGTCACTTCAAACTCGGTTCCTTCCTCTTATGAATCAAAAGTTGTGAAAAATGATAATGTGATTGCCCCTGGAATGTTTAGGATTGGTACCCGTAAGAATTCTAGGAAAGACAACTTTGTGCCTAACAAACATGTAAAAGCAAGCATTAGGACAAAACCAATCACTGTTTCACAACCTCATGTCATCACTAAGAACGAGGTAAATTCCAAAACAAATGGTTTCTCTCTAAAGACATTAAAAGCACTACTAGGACCAGAAGACCACAACATAGGAACAATCCTAAGAATGATAAGGTCCCTTCTAAGTCTAAAAGTAGTTGCCTCTCGAATAATTTAAAGAAAATAGAAGAAAACCATAGGAGTTTACATTCTTCTAGCTATCCGGACCATACGTCATTTGCATGTAATAACATTAAGCTTGCAATTCGAAATGAAAAATCTGAGGTTATTTTTGCTACATGTAAGCAATGTCTAATTACCGCTAATCATGATGAATGTGTGCTTCAGTATGTGAATGGCATGAATTCTCATGCTCTCAATAAGAATGCAAATGTTTCAAATGTTGAAAATCAAAAGAAACATAAGGCAAATGTCAAGAAATTTAAAAAGGTAGGGCCCAAAGAAAGACTTGCTTCACCTAAGCCTAGTACACCTAGATCTTGCCTTAGGTGGTCACCAACTGGAATAATGTTTGACCTTAAAGGAAAAATAATTGCTATCAGTGAATCTGTGTGTCAATCTGACTGCTCTAAAGGTGATAATGCATGTACTTCTAACCCTCAGGAACCTATATGCAAACGGTTTCCAAATTCAACTTTCTCTATGACAGGTTGTCAAAATTGGTTAGATACTCTGCTAATTCCATTGCTTTCTGAGTATAAACCAAAAGACAACGAAACTCATGGAGACAATGAATGTGACAATTAATGACCTTTCAGTAATGGTTTGTTATTAAATGACAAATAACAACCCGAAACTCAATGTAAAGGAAAGTGTACGTGTCAGTGCATTTATCCTTGACAACGAAAAGAGAAATCTTTTCGGTCATGAGCTAATATAACAAAACATTCCAAGTTTTGAGCTCATGGTAATGGTTTGTTATTAAATGACAGATAACAACCCGAACCAATGTAAAAGGAAAGTGTACGTGTCAGTGCATTTATCCTTAACAACGAAAAGAGAAATCTTTTTGGTCTTGAGCTAGTATCAAAACATTCAAAGTTTGTTAGCTCAAGTCAATGGCTTATGTACACTTCAGTGCATAACCCGAGCTTCAAATAAATATTTTAAATTCAAATTTTGTACCCAAAACGGCTAGAAATATTCCAGAAAACACTTGTCCCAAAAAAGATAAAATAGAGAGCGTCCAGGCTGGGCGGCCCCCTTAATTATAAGGGCGGTCCCCTTAATTATTAAGGGGACCGGCACCCTAATTAAGGGAACCGGCCAGAAAAAGATTCCCCTAGTTTTCCTATAAATACTTGACTATTCCCTACTGATTTTCTCACCTTTTGCACACACTTTCTTTCTGTTCTAAATCAGTTTATACTCTCTTACAATCCTCTAATCATTTAATCATAAAGCTTTGTTTTCAACTGATCCAAGCTTAATTCCTCAAGTGCAAGAGAAGAATACTTCTTATCATCAAGTCAAGAAGTGTTATAGTTTAGTTGGTGTTGTTGTGAAGTTGTGTTAGATCTTGTAAATCATTTATGTTTATTGTGAAGGTGTGTATTGTAGTTGTGTATAATAGCTAGATTGTGGTGATCATTGTAAGTAGTGTTAGATTGGTGTGATCATAGTAGTGTCTTGGCGAAGTGAAGTTGTGAAGTAAAGCAAAAGTGTGAATTGGTGTGAAGTAGTGTGATTAAAAGTTATGATAGATTGGTTCTAGCTAGGATTAGAACGTGACATTTGGCTTAGTGTCAAAAATTGGTGTAAGCTTAGTCGTGTACAGTTTTCAAAAAGAAAATTTCAAATCTTTCAAAATTGGTATGCTCAACCAATTTCTCCCCTAGCTCCAGTTTTCAATCTATTATATCAATTGATGGGGAGTATAATAAATGATTCATTCTGCAGAGCAAAGCACTCCTGCTCGTCACCCAGCCTTTGTTAGGCTCATGTGAATTCCGGACATTAACCTGTTTTTATTAATCACTAATTGTCCAAAAAAATTGTAAACACATTGCAATTTTTTGAGGGGACTATAGTGAATGTAAAATGTGATAAATACGGATTAATAACGGATACGATCTTCAATCTATAAGTGCGTTCCCAAACCTCGCATGTGCAAAACTCTTTCATAATATGGTGCATATTGTAGGAGTCTTTTGGTAACTCTGGAACACCAATGTGTCTCAAATGATTTCTCAGACACTTTGATTGATTTTTCATCAAATGTTTTATGGATCTTCATGCAATATCGTTCAAGACCGACAAACGTTATATCTCAGGAGTTATAAGGCGGTTAAGGTTAGGGTATATTCGTTTCAGATCCAGCCAGCAACCGGAGGGATCACCCAGTAACACTTCCATTATATAGAGTAGAAGTCCTAGGTATTGATTGAAAAAAAAGGAGTAAATGAGAATAAGGGAAATAGAGTGCCAGACTGAGAGAGAGAGCTAGTGCTAGAACAACCCAACAAGGTACTACATGAAGTCCTTGTAAGCACTGAAGTGGGTTTGAAGAATGAAAAAGAATTGTAGTGATAAAGGGTGAAAAGATAGAACCACCATACAACTTAGGCAGAAAACTGGTCAATGCATAATCTAATCGATAAATCACAAGATATTTCTGATATTGAAGTACAAGATCATCATGGAAACCCAGAGATGCAAATGCACAACCCTCCCTTAGCCACTCAAAATCTCACTCAAAATATTTATGTTTCATTTCTCACGGAGATCAACACATTTCTATCGGCTTTCTCATTCTGAGATCGTTGATATTGAAAAGGTGGCAGTCCGCTCCAGCCTCTGATTACCAAATAACAAATGTGCACTTATAGAGTCTAGAGCCAACGAGATCCATCAAAAATCTCACTAGGACACAAATTCCAATATACAAAATGTAGTACATCATTATACAACATTTGGTATCATTAAGTCCTACGCATTATCCTTGTGATAATTGCCAGAACACAAGTGAATACTCCTTTATATTCACAGTGAAGATGGAATCCTTCTTGATCCACATCAAACAAGCTCTTGTAGTGACTTACAAGTATTCTATATGAATTCAAACTTGTGTCAACTGAAAAGGAAAGAAACGATGGTGCGATTCTATATGAATCAAACTTGTTCCAGTAAAATGAATTGACGACTCAATCAGAAAGATAGTAACTATCTGATTCACTCTTACCGTGTTGTCTGCTTTGAGACGCTCCGGTAACGAGAATGGCTAGTGCAGCTGCGAAACCCTGTCAAGGAGATTCTTTTGAATTCTACCTGATCACAGGCAGTATTTATACTGATTAACGGGGAACCATGGTTATTGCAACCGTATTCGACGAAGTGACAAAGACACTTTCGTCCATATATGTTTATCTCTAACCTATACTTGCAGGTTTTCCTGACGGTAGCAGCTTCTAGTCCATGACGAGTCAAGATTCAAGACCTCATGCTCAATCCACAAAGATTAATACATGATGAAAGCTCAAACTATCAAAGTCTTCCGCAATCTCTGATGAACAAGCACTTCCTCATAAGAACATTTTGTGGTACACAAGTAAAGCATGTAAAAAGACAATGTTTACGGTGATTGTTAGCAAGCTTTCAAGATCTTGAGCAGAGGGTAGAGACACAAGAACGCAAGGCGGCCATACAAGGATTCAAGGACTAAAATTTAGAAGATTCTCAGTAGTCAAGACAAATCAAGGCCAAAGACCACGATATCAGTATTTTGTCAAAGAATATCAAGTTAAAGATCAAGATCCAAGATCACAAGCATGCAAATGGAACTTCAAAAGGAATTCCTAAGAATACAAGGCTCCAAGACTCAAAAGAACGTCACTAAGAATTTCTCCACAATGAATGACCACCCCTTAGGGGGAGATTGTTAGCCGTGTTTTATTAAAGTGATGGTCATTAAATATTCCCGAGCCTTGTATAAGTAAAACGTAGTTTACGGGAATTTTATTTAAGCTAGTTGGGCCTAGTTGTCGGGCTCAAGCCCATTTGTATTAAGTCCGGCCCAACACAAAGCCCACAAGAATAGTCCACTCTTGTAACTATATAATGCCCTCTCCAAGTGTGGAGAGGGTGTTGCTTCTCATTTTTCTTTTCATGAACAAGTAACCATTTTTCTTTTTTACTTTCTCTCTCTAAAATCTTTTTCTTATTTTTGTGTTTGGTGATGAAATGATATCCTAACACGAGAAAAGATTGTGATTGAGACCTTCGACGTAGTAAACCATGTTGATCGTAATATTTCCTTGAACCAAATCTCCATAACCAAGAATTGAGCAAATTGGATCTTTGCCAAAAATGAACGTACCTAAATATTTTTTCAACAAAATTGCATTGCACAGCAGTGATAGATTGCCCATCATGTTGCTTTGTGCATCCCGAGTCAACATGAATAGGATGAGTTATGACAATCGCAAGAGAATTTAGGACATGGAATACATGACAAATTGGATCCTAAATGTTTGTGAGTTTTAAGACATTAGTTATCCTAGATACATTATCTATGGCAAAACTAACTGTCTGATTCACACTTTCATGCCTAACTTTAGGTACCCATTACCTTTTTGTCTTAGGAACTAAGTATAGGGCAATGGGGCATTGTTTGCTATCCACCATTTACCACGCCTTACTGATTCTCTTTATATAGCATCCTATAGTAAACCTTAGACTGTTTGGTAGTGGATTCTTATGCACCTGTTTTCTTATGGTGTGTTGCAACAATTTGTTCGCATGACTTTTGGGTATCTAGGTACTTAATAGGCACTACATTAGGCTTCTTAGTTCTAGTGTTCACATCATTCAAAAACTTAGAAACACAAGCATCATGATTCGAATTAAACACACATTTTCGACAAGTAGCACAAATAGCATTAACATTCGAAGTTCTATAATTTAAACGTCATTACAACGCATTTACAGACTTTGTTTGTTTAGAAATACGAGAAATCATATGGTGGTCTTCTACTTTAGTCTTCTTAAAGTTTACTTGACTAGTGTTTGGCAGGACCTTATCTTTCATTTGATTGCTCCTAGGCTATGGTCTGCTAACATTAGTTCTGTGAGCTACTCATGTAGAGGTAGACACGCGAGGATTAGTATTCCTAGAAGTCTGAGGCAACTAGGTGCTCTAGTTTGTGTTGTACCTACTTAAATTCGATACATGCCTGTTATTTTAAATCACATTTGTATTTCTTACACTTGCCGTCGCTGTTTGAGCAAATTTTGTGGATGAACTGGTTTTGATAAATACCCCCTGACGACATTAGTTTTTGAAACTGACTTTTTCGTTTGCATAAATTTTTCTCGTCAGAGAGTTTGAAAAAGTAGACGGTTTTCCTAAACTGATGTTTTAGAATCCTTTAGCATTGGCTGTCGAACCATAGATGGTTTTATCAAACTTAGTGTCCTACAAGATTTTCTTGGCATTTTCAATGAGTTTCTTTAACTCACTGAATAGCAATGTTCTTGTCTGCATTGAAGCTTTCAAATCTAGTATTTCAAAGTATTTGCTCACTGTTCCTTTCGAAAATACATTTTGAGCGCATTTTCTTTGCAAACTGTGTCATTTTTCAGTTGTTCTTCGACGAGAAAATTGTTGTAAAGGCGATTTCCAAAGAAATTGATGTTTTTTCTAATTTACAAAACTTTCATAAAAGCTTAATTGTAAATCTCTTTACTTACAAATTTAGTTTGTTCAGAAAAGCTTTTGTACAAGACAGATCACATTCCTGACATATGAAGATATAAGCATTGTAATTCATGATCTCATCTTAAATCATGAAGATTACAAATATGAACACATAATAACAATTTCGTCACACATTCTTGCAAAGCATACAAACATGTTTGAAAATTCTGCCTTATCAGATTCAAGTTCATCAATTTCATCTTCAAGAGATTCAACGTACTTTAAATCAGCATGCATTTCTTGCTTAAGTTCATGAACAAATGCGAAACTATCATTCTGAGTCTTAAGGCAAGGTCATCAAACACATCTTAATTTGGATTTCCATATCTTGAGCAGTTGGGTTTTGAAGATGAATCACGGCTCCGGTTTAAATGTTTTACCCATGCTTGATCGACAATTTCTTTCAGATGATTAATGTTATTCGTCATGACATTGTATGCTTGTCTACTTTTGCTTATTGATTTTGACACTGGTAAGAAATCGATGTTTTTGAAAATATTTGGTTTTGTTTTCACAAATGATTTTCTCCACATTTTCTTTCTTATTTCATTTGCCTGTGCGAACTGAATTTCATAATGCTGAGTCGGGGTTTAAAAATTTTCATAAAGACTATTTAAACTTTGTGTAGTCATAAAGGTTTTTCACTAAGTCTTTTATTAAGAATTTTGATCGATAAACTCTCTGTCTTCAAGAGTTAGAGTCCTTCCCTATACGGGGACGAGTCTATCTTGCAGGATCAGATTGGTCCATGTGGGAATTCGGCATACAACTTGGTATTCTCATATTGAGCCTTTTTTAAGGTACATTGGATTGGAAAAGGTAGGTCTTCCATTAAATGGTAGGCATTTGGGTGCTAAAGATGAATGGTTAAGATTGACTGACGTGCTTTGAAACAATTTCATTCAAAACTAATTGTTTTCCATTGAAATTATTTTGTCAATATCTTTTTCTTCCTTAAGCTTCAAATCCGTTATGACCTTTGTTTCTCCTTGACAAGACCTTCGTAATGTGACTTTGTTAAAAGACTTTATTTGACTAACTCATCGTGTTTATCTCCTTTGGACAACAGAAATTTCGTAGGCGATTAAAACTTTTAAACCTTCTTTTTTATGTCAATTTCTTTTTGAGCTAAATAGTCACCTAGAGTTTCATTAAACTTCTGTACAAGTTGTCATAGTCAACTTGTAACGATCATTAAAGGCCATGTACCTCTCAAACTCAGTCTGTTTATTTTGAAGTGCTACTAAGCAAATAACCCGAATACGATTAGATTCCCTTAAGTTCTACTATTTCCGCAAGAAAAGATTTGCACATCAGTTAATTCTTGAGTTAATGTGCGTTTGCCTTTCTTTAATTGCCTTTGAAACTTTTGTTTTCATCGACATCAATTTTTAAATTTGCAATTAAATTGGCAATTGCAACACGCTCATCATACACATTCTACATCATTTGTTATCCTGAATATCATATTCAACACATATCCGACGATTCAGGAATGACATTACTAATCACC
Source organism: Tanacetum coccineum (assembly GCA_026074375.1). NCBI lineage: Eukaryota > Viridiplantae > Streptophyta > Magnoliopsida > Asterales > Asteraceae > Tanacetum > Tanacetum coccineum. The sequence goes on along the minus strand of BQNB010027254.1, from coordinate 49,686 downwards.
CGTTTTTCCACTACACAGTGTTAAGTAATGATTCAGATGCTGCAAAATGATATGTCATTGGCAAAACACATTTATCGTCAGTATCGTATTGTACCTGTTCTAATGGCTTCAGCGTCAGTGCCTGAGTCTGCATTAAGTAACCTCCTGGATCTTTGCCATGTATCTGTAATGTGCTTTCTAACTCGATGTCATATCAATTTCTTCATCGTGGTCTGCTAGCAGTCAGATTGCTCTCTTGAAGTTGAACCCTTTCTCAGCTGTTTACACCAGCAACATCTTTTCCATATATAACGTGGAGTCTTTAACCCTTTTTGGCTTTCGCATTCCTTAGCACAAGACCAAATTCTGCAGTTAAAACACTGTATCCCAAATGTTACACTACTTTACCACCTATAGTTTCCACTAGCCCCAGCAACATTTACCGTCCCTCTTGATTCCTAAACTTTCCATCTGATTGTCATTAAATGTACTTACACCTTGGAGTAGTAACCACATTCTTTTTCTGGTGTTGAGGAAGTTTGCGGTTGTTGTTGGTGAGTTTTAGATTTTCTTTGAAGTACTTTACAATGAGAGCCAATTTTTCTGCATGTCTTTATCCCTCTAAGCTTGTTTAGATCACTGTCTTCTTTCAGAAGCTGACTCAATGGTGGTTAATTTGGTTTTAAGCTATCTCTTGCCTTTGTATCTTGTAGTTTCATGAGATCTGGTCCGAAGTGACAAGCTTTTGATGTTGGTGCATATATTTGTTAACTTGATGATTGATAATAAGGGTCTTGAAGTGTTTGACAGCAACAACAAGTGCTAATGGTTTTATCATTCTTAGCCATTCTTTTCAGCCCGGAGTTCATGAATTCCTTTTGGATTGTTCAGATTGTCAAAGATTTATGATAATGAAACTCATCTAACTTGTGTTGTTTGCTTGACAATTGTTACAAATCATGACCATCTAGGTTGAAGTTTGTTGAAGAAATTGAACAATGACTTGCATCGTAGCAACTGTCAAATGGTTCTGATCATTTCATATCATCATCTTGAGAATCTTGTATATAAGATCAATTGTTTCTCCATCCGTGAGAAGGAGTGAATTGACCAAACTCCCAAAATAAGTGTTGTCTAAGACTCTTAATAATTGAGTGATTCACCTTGTTGGAGCCTTTCGATGACTACCAATTTCTTGAGCTGTCTGACATGCATCAATAGTTGACTATATTTCATCTCCAATTCAGTTCAATAATCAGATAATCGCTTCTTTTCTGATTCAAAATGAGCTCTGTTTTCAAAAGAGTCATATTCAAACTGCTCGACGGTTGTTTGTTCAAGAACTGCCTAGAGAATTCTCTGTTGTAGGAACAGCTGGTGTTGTGACAATAGTTGGACTATAAGGACCTTTTAGAATGCACTTCCGTAAGGCATCACCATTTGGTCTTGTATCAATGTATCGTAAGAACCGTCATAGCCATTGTGCATATCGTCCTATTGCAAGCATTGGTGGACGATCCCTTGAACCAGCTGCCATTATGTTGTTATGCATTTGACTGTCGGTTGTGAAAGTTACAATTGGAGTTGTCATGATGAATGATTACGAATTATGAAGTAAAAAATGATTGTAGGATCTTAAGTAGATTTGTTGTGATTGAAGTTGTGGTAAAAGAAAGCAATAAACTTCACGGGATTTAACAAGTCTATGATTAAAACCTAGAAAAGCGTATGTCTTTAGTGGGATTTACAAAATCAATAGAAAAACCGTGAAAGTTGAATTGTCATATTTCGCTTAATTTTAAAAATTGCATTTTTCGCTTTGCTTTTGAAATTACGTAATTTTCGCTTTAAAAATTTACACATTTCGCTTGAAATTGAAACCAGACGATATTTTTCGCGTGAATTTGAAACATATTTTTTCGCTTGTACACCAGTGTTGCATGTTTCGCTTGGTCTTTTACAATATAACACTGAGTACAAGCGAAATATGTTTCAAATTCAAGCGAAATACGCAGTTTCAATTTTCAAGCGAAATGTGTAAATTTTGAAGCGAAATACGTAATTTCAAAGCAAAGCGAAACATGCAATTTTTAATCAAGCGAAATATGACAATTAACTTTCACGGTTTTCTATTGATTTTGTAAAATCCCACTAAAGACACTACGCTTTTCTAGGTTTTAATCATAGACTTGTAAAATCCCGTGAACGTTTATTGCTTTCTTTTTACCACAACTTCAATCACAACAAATCTACTTAAGATCCTACAATCATTTTTCACTTCATAATTCTTCAATCATTCATCATGACAACTCCAATTGTAACTTCCACAACCGACAGTCAAATGCATAACAACATAATGGCAGCTGGTTCAAGGACCGTCCACCAATGCTTGCAACAGGACGATATGCACAATGGCGATCACGGTTCTTACGATACATTGATACAAGACCAAATGGTGATGCCTTATGGAAGTGCATTCTAAAAGGTCCTTACACTCCAACTATTGTCACAACACCAGCTGTTCCTGCAACAGAGAATTCTCCAGCAGTTCCTGAACAAACAACAGTCGAGACAGTTATGAATATGACTCCTGAAAACAGAGCTCATTTTGAATCAGAAAAAGAAGCGATTCATTTGATATTGACTGGAATTGGAGATGAAATATACTCAACTGTTGATGCATGTCAGACAGAAACCAAAGCTCAAGAAATATGGGAAGTCATCGAAAGGCTACAACAAGGTGAATCACTCAATATTCAAGATGTCAAGACAAACTTATTTTGGGAGTTTGGTCAATTCACCTCTCACGATGGAGAAACAATTGAGTCTTACTACACAAGATTCTACAAGATGATGAATGAAATGATCAGAAACAATTTGACAGTTGCTACGATGCAAGTCAATGTTCAATTTCTTCAACAACTTCAACCAGAATGGTCAAGATTTGTAACAATTGTCAAGCAACAACACAAGTTGGATGAAGTTTCATATCATAAACTCTTTGACATTCTGAAACAATACCAAAAGGAAGTTAATGAACTCCGTGCTGAAAGAATGGCTAAGAATGCTAACCCATTAGCACTTGTTGTTGCTGCTCAAACACTTCAAGACCCTTATTATCAATCATCAAAGTCTAACAAATCATATGCACCAACATCAAAAGCTTCACTTCCGACCAGATCTCATGAAACTACAAGATACAAAGGCAAAGAGATAGCTAAACCAATTACACCACCATCTGAGTCAGCTTCTGAAGAAGACATGATCTAACAACATAGAGGATAAAGACATGCAGAAAAATTTGGCTCTCATTGCAAAGTACTTCAAGAAAATCTACAAACCTACCAACAACAACCTCAGAACTTCCTCAAACACCAGAAACAAGAATGTGGATACTACTCCAAGGTACAAGAATGACAATCAGACTGGACAGTTTAGGAATCAGAGGGCGGTAAATGTTGCTGGGGCTAGAGAAACTATAGGTGGTCAAGTAGTGTAACATTCTGGGATACAGTGTTTTAACTGCAAGGAATTTGGTCATTATGCTAAGGAATGCAGAAAGCAAAACGGGTTTAAAGACTCCACGTATCATAAAGGAAAAGATGTTTCTGTGGAAACAATCTGAGAAAGCGTTCAAACTCTTTCAAGCAGAGCAGTCTGACTGGCTAGCATACACAGATGAAAGAAATTGGAGTGAACAAGAGTGTAAAGCACATTACAGTTACATGGCAAAGATCCAGGAGGTTCCTAATGCAGACTCAGGCACTGACGCTGAGCCATTAGAACAGGTACAATACGATACTGACGATAATGTGTTTGCCAATGACATACAACATTTTGAGCAATCTGAATCCATTACTAACACATGTGTAGTGGAAACGGGTGATAGTAATGTCATTCCTGACTCACCGGATATGTGTGATAATGATATTCAGGATGACCAAAATGATGTAGAATGTGATGATGAGCCGTGTTGGCACTTGCAATTAATTGCAAATTTAAAACTTAAAAAAAAAAAAAAGAAGATGTCGATGAAAACAAAAAGAATTAAAGCAATTAAAGAAAGCAAACGCAACATTAACTCAAGAATTAACTGAGTGCAAATCTATTCTTGCGGAAACTAGTAGAACTCTAAGGGAATCTAATAGTATTCGGGATAGTTGCTTAGTTGCACATCAAAATAAACTACTGAGTTTGAGATACAAGGCCTTAATATCCGAACATTGACTAAACAAACTGAACAGTAAGTTAAATGAAACTCTAGGACTATTAGCTCAAAAAGAAATTGACATAAAAGAAGGTTTAAAAGTTAAAGCCTACGAAATTTCTGTTGTCAAAGAGAAACACGATGAGTTAGTCAAACAGAGTCTTTTAACAAAGTCACATTACGAAGGTCTTGTCAAGGAGAAAACAAAGGTCATAACGGATTTGAAGCTTAAGGAAGAAAAAGATATTGACAAAATGATTTCAATGGAAAACCAATTAAAGTTTTTGAATGAAATTGTTTACAAAAGAAGTCAATCAATCCAAACCATTCATATGTTAGCACCCAAATGCCCTACATTTAATGGAAGACCTACAATCCAATGTACCTCAAAAAGGCTCAATATGAGAAACCATGTTTGTATGCGATCCCACATGACCAATCTGATCCTGCAAATAGACTCGTCCCCGATAGGGAAGAGACTCTGACTCTTGAAGAAGAGAGTCGATCAAAATTGAATAAAGACTTAGTGAAACCTTTTGACTACACAAAGTTAAATAGTCTTTATGAAAATTTTAAACCGCCGACTCAGCATTATGAAATTCAGTTCGCACAGGCAAATGAAATAAGAAAGAAATATGTGAAGAAAATCATTTGTGAAAACAAAACCAAATATTTTCAAAAACATCGATTTCTTACCAGTGTCAAAATCAATAAGCAAAAGTAGACAAGCATACAATGTCATGACGAATAACATTAATCATCTGAAAGAAATTGTCGATCAAGCGTGGGTAAAACATTCAAACGACTCTTCATCTTCAAAACAACTATCAAGAATATGGAAATCCAAATTAAGATGTGTTTGATGACCCTTGCCCTTAAAACTCAGAATGAGAAATAGTTTCGCATTTTGTTCAGTGAACTTAAAAAGAAAGCATCAGATTTAAAGTACGTTGATCTCTTAAGATGAAATTGATGAACTTGAATCTGATAAGGCAGAATTTCCAACTATGTTATATGGCATTTTGCAAGAAGTGTGACGAATATATTATGTTTTCACATTTGAAAATCTTCCATCTGATTTAGTTAGATCACTGATTACAATGCTTAACTTATAACGTCAGGGAATGGTGACAGTCTTGTACAAAACTTTCTACAAACTAAATTTGTAAGTATAGAGATTTACACTAAGCTTTTTAATGAAAGTTTTGCTACATTAGAAAAACACTCAATTTCTTTGGAAATCGCTTACTACAAGCAAGAACAACATTAAAAATGACACAGTTTGCAAGAAAATGCGTCAAATGTATTTCGAAAGGAACGTGAACAATACTTTGAAATACAAGATTTGAAAGCTCAACTGCAAGACAAGAACATTGCAATCAGTGAGTTAAAGAAACTCATTGAAAAATGCAAAGGAAAATCTGTAGACACTAAGTTTGATAAACCATCTATTGTTCGACAACCAAATGCTCAAAGGATTCTAAAACCATCAGTTTTAGGAAAACCGTCTCCTTTTTCAAACTCTCTTGAGAGAACAAATTTTGCAACGAAAAAGTCAGTTTCAAAAACTAATGAGTCAGGGGGTTTATCAAAACCAGTCACTCCACAAAATTTGCCTCAAACAGCAACGCAAGCTGTAAGAAATACAAATGTGATTAAACCAGGCATGTATCGAATTTCAAGTAGTACAACACAAACTAGAGCACCATAGTTGACTTAGACTTCTAGGAATACTAATCCCGCAGTGTCTACATCTAGCATGAGTACTCCACAGAACTAATGTTAGCAGACAGTATAAAAAGAAAAGAATAATCACCCAAGCCTTAGGAAGCAATCAAATGAAAAGAAGAATGTCCCTGCCAAACACTAGTCAAGTAAAGTTTAAGAAGACTTAAGAGAAAACCACCATATGATTCTCGGTAATTTCTAAACAACAAAGTCTGTAAATGCGTGTAATGACAGCTTTAAAATTATAGAACTTGAATGTTAATGCTGTTTGTGCTACTTGTGGAAAATGTGTGTTTAATTCGAATCATGATGCTTGTGTTTCTAAGTTTTTGAAAGACGTGAATGCTAGAACTAAGAAGCCTAATGTAGTGCCTATTAGTACTAGAAAACCCAAAAGTCAAGCGAACAAATCTGTTGCAACACCCCATAAGAAAACAGTTGCATCAGAATCCACTATCACAAATTCAAAGAGTTACTATAGGATGTTGTATAAGAAGACTAATAAGGCGTGGAAATGGTGGATAGCACAACAATGCCCATCAGCATATACATGGGTTCCTAAGACAAAAAGGAAATGGGTACCTAAAGTTAGGAACGAAAGTGTGACTAAGAAAGTTAGTTTTTCCATAGATAATGTATCTAGGATAACTAATGTCTTAAAACTCACAAACACTTTAGGATCCAATTTGTCATGTATTCCATCGTCCTCTAATTCTCTTGCAGATTGTACAACTCATCCTATTCATTGTTGACTCTGGATGCACAAAGCACATGACGGGCAATCTATCTCTGCTGTGCAATTTTGTTGAAAAATACTTGGGTACCGTTCGTTTTGGCAATGATCAATTTGCTCCAATTCTTGGTTATGGAGATTTGGTTCAAGGAAATATCACGATCAAAAGGGTTTACTACGTCGAAGGTCTCAATCACAATCTTTTCTCGGTTGGTCAATTCTGTGATGCGGATTTGGAGGTTGCATTTCGGAAATCTACGTGTTTTGTTAGAGATCTTCAGGGAAACGACTTACTAACCGGTAATCGTGGAACTGATCTCTATACAATTTCTCTTCAAGAAACAACTTCATCAACTCCAATCTGTCTCATGGCTAAAGCATCACCAACTCAAGCATGGTTATGGCATCGAAGACTTTCTCATCTCAACTTCGACTACATCAACTTGCTTTCAAAGAAAGATGTTGTGATTGGTTTACCAAAACTGAAGTATGTCAAGGATCAACTATGTTCCTCTTGTGAAGTGAGTAAAGCAAAACGAAGTTCATTCAAGTCAAAGACTGTTCCAAGTTCAAAAGGATGGTTAAATTGGCTTCATATGGACTTATGTGGTCCAATGCGGGTTGCTAGCATAAATGGGAAGACATATATTCTGGTAATTGTCGATGACTACTCCAGATATACTTGGACACTCTTTCTACGTTCCAAGGATGAAACACCAGAAGTTTTAAAAGACTTTCTCACGATGATCCAAAGAAATCTTCAAGCCCCTATAATTTTTGTTCGCACTGACAGAGGCACTGAGTTCTTAAACAAGACACTTAATGCATTCTTTAAAGAAGAAGGAATTGAGCATCAAACTTCTACACCTCGAACACCTGAACATAACGACGTTGTTGAAAGACGAAACCGCACTCTTGTTGAGGCTGCTAGAATGATGCTTTTAGCTTCTAAACTTCCTTTATTCTTTTGGGCTGAAGTAATTGCAACCGCATGCTATACTCAAAACAGATCAATCATCATCCCAACTCATGAGAAAACAGCATATCACATCATTAATGACAGAACCCTCAATTAAACACCTTCACATCTTTGGTTGTACTTGTTACCTAACAAGAGATGGTGAGAACTTGAATAGATGAAAGAAAAATGGGATCCGTGCATTTTGGTGGGATACTCCAATCAGTCAAAGGGATATAGTGTCTACAAAAAGAGAACAAGATTGATTGGTGTATTCATAAATCTCAAGATATTTCGATGATATCAAAGAGATGTCTGAGATGTCTGTTGATAATGAAACTTCAAGCCTCGTTCCCCAATGACAAAAGGCGTCAGATTAGGACAACCCTGACCCGCACCAGAACTACAAAATGTTTCTCCTTCAGCAGATACAACAGTTCCATCACAACAGGAGTTGGATCTTCTTTTCGGTCCTTTGTATGATGAATTTTTCAATGATGGTACTTCTCGTGTCAACAAGAAACTATTCTTCTCCCACCGAACTTTTCTATTAAAAGACACATTACCTTCAACTATATTCATCTTACATCAGAAACCGACAACTCCAAAAAACTGTTCATGCTGAGGAATACAACGATAATTAAGCAGAATTTACCAATCCTTTTGTACAGCGGTACAAGAAAATGCCTGACTCTTACTCCACGTAATATTGGTAATTAAATGTGCATACCTTTCATCAAACTTAAGATTCTGAATACGATGGACAAAAGATACACGTGGATTCAAGTTCGTGGCAATCTATCCAAGCCAGTGCAAAACAAAGGACGACTACTTGCAACCGATCCTGAAAAATGTGTACTGTTCGCCAGCTCACCGTGAGTATTGTTGAACCAAAAAACCATTAAGGAGCAATGGCTGATTCTGCATGGATAGAAGCATGCAGGAAGAACTTTATCAGTTTACAGACTTACAATTTGGGAACTCGTTGTCAAAACTTTTGGGCAAGAACGTAATCAAGCTAAGTTGGTTATGGAATAACAAATTGTGAAGTCAATCTTTAATTCGTACAAAGCACGAACTTGTAGCAAAGGGTTATGCTCTGGATGGGGTATTGATTTAGAAGACAGACTCATTGACTCTAGTTGCTGCTGAGAGGCTGTCAAGATTTTGTCGCATATGCTGCACACAAGTCTTTTCCAATTTACCAGATGGACGTGAAATGAAATTTCTTTATGTTCCATTGAAGGAGGAGGTTTATGTAGCAAACAGACGGATTAGTTGATCCTGGTCATCCAGAATAGTTATACAGTCTAAGGAAAGCTTATTTGGATTTAAAATAAGCTCTGAGAGCCTGGTATGATGAACTCTTAAAATTCCTAATTTCCAAAGGTTTTACTAAAGGTATCATTGACCCAACCCTATTCACAATAAAATACGAGGAGGACATTCTACTTGTGCAAATTTACGTTGATGACATTATTTTTGGGTCTACAAACCTTAAATTTTCTAAACGATTTGAAAAAATTAATGCATAGTAGATTTGGAGAGTCCTTAATGGGGGAAATGAAATTCTTTTTGGACTTTCAAATCACCTAATCCCCACGCGGTTTTTTTTATCAATAGGTCAAATATACTTTAGAGTTTCTTATAAAATTAACCTGATATGGAAAAAGGATAAAGCATGGGTACAACTAATGAGTAACGAAAACTCCTAAATTAGATGCAGACTTAAGTGTAAACCCGTAGAACAAACTGATACCGTAGTAAAATCGGGTCACCTCATGTAGCTGACATCTAGTAGACCTGACATTAGTGCAAGAAGTATGTTATTGTGCACATTATCAAGCAAGACCGACTGAAAAACACCTCAAAGAGGTTAAAAGGATCTTTTGATACTTAAAAGGTACCATTAACATGGGACTCTGGTATCCAAAGGATTCTGGCTTTGAACTAACAGCTTTTCATATGCCGATCATGCCGTTGCGTTGAATACTCGCAAAAAGATTCTGGAGGAATACAGTTATAGGTGATACATTAGTAAGCTAGATGTCAAAGGAGTAAGATGTACTGCAATGTCATCAGCAGAAAGCTGAGAATTCGTGCGTTATTTGCAAGTTGTGCTCAAGTAATGTGGATGAGGACACAGCTTTAAAATTATGGCTTCAACTACCATAAAATACCATTGTTTTGTGACTCTCAGTCAGCCATAACAATCTCATGCGACCCCGTGCAACACTCCCGTACCAAGCACATCTATACTCGGTATCATTTCATCAAGGAACAGGTTGAAAAAACGGTAGAATTGAAATTGTACTTTGTCTGAACTGAATACCATAGGATATGCTTGTACTAAAGCCCTATCCGAAGATAGGTTTCAGTATCTTGTCAGGCGAATTGGTATGAGATGTTTGACTCCAACAGAACTGGAGGTTCTGACAAACGAATCTGCTTGATACTTCATCAAACATAAACATGTACATATTTTTGAAAAAAGAAAAATACTAAAATATAAAATTTCCAAAAGAAAATACAAAATCAAAAAATCAGAAAATGTTTCAGAAAAGATTCTTCTCGACATGTCTCTTGGAATCGATAACATTTACGTACCTAGAAATGTTGATTAATATCGACACGGGAGTGTAAATGAAGTTCGAACAAGAGTTTCAAATGTTTTCAAAACATGTCATTTCTAATTTTTCTTAATGACTTGTAATCACTCTCAGATTGCAACTCGGGCCCGAACGACAAAGGAGAGTCTACGCCATAAGTTGCGCTTATCCTTAGATTAGAAGAGAAGTCTTCTAAACATGTGGTTTTTCAAAAGTTGAACATAATTTTTCAAGAATTTCTCAATGACAATTCAAAATATTTCAAAATTGTGTGTTCAACACTCCATCCCTCATATTGTTTTATAAGACAATTATTCTTCATTTGGTGTCATTTTTTAAATGAGTCAATGTTTGAGGGGGAGTTTTTTGAAAAACAATGTTTTAATGATTTTGGATACTATTCTTAAATTCTTTCGGTATTCAAAACATTTACACTAATCTCAATAACATATCTGGAATAATAATGACTACTCAATAACTTGAATGTTATAAGATGATTAGGTGGTTGAGCACAATTTTTCAAGAATTCTTCAATGACAATTTATCTTTCAAATTGTTTGGCTCAGTATGCTAACCCTTAATTTATATTCATTTTAATCTTATATCGTAAAATCGAGGGGGAGCAAGTTTATGTTCCATGTAATTCATGCTAAGTATAAAAGTTTTCCCCATGGTATTTCAAGACAAATTTTAATCACAAAGTATTTCAAAAACTAAGTGAATTAGTATTTAAAATAAGGGCGTCGACCTCCCCCCCTCATCATCTTACTCTCGCGTCCCGCCATCCCCCCTCGGACCCCTACATAATACCCAGCCTCCGCGCTCCCCCCCCCTTAACGACACAAAGCTCCCCCGCTGTCCTTACAGCTCCTTCAAAAAAAGGTTTTCACTCGGTTACCCGCATTCATACCCCCTACAACATCATATGCCACGCGAATTTCTGAAGTCATAAGGTGGTAAGGTTAGAGTATTTGTCCTATGATCTAACTAGAACCAGGGGATCTACCCAAGGATACTCCATAGTTAGAAATAGCAGTCCTTAGGTATGATTGGAGATGAATGTGTATAAGGGAAGAATGCCGATTAAGATTGAGCTAACACGAGAACAATCATAAAATGGTGTTAGTAATGCACCTCTTGGTATGCATTGAGGGGTGAAGAATTAAAAAAAGAAATGTATGGATAAAGGGTTCTAAAGAATGTAGCCTCCTCCCTAAACCTTAGGCAGAAACCGAGTCATACATATGCTGTCAGATCAAAATGTGATTGATGACATTGAAGAAAAATTCATGACCCAGTGATGCAAATGACAACCCTCCCAGCCATTGGGTTTTCTCTCAACAGAACTTGTCTCATTTGGCACAGAGATAAACACGAAATTTTATTGACTTCTCAACCTACTAGACAGTTGTATATTGAACTAGGTTAGATGTCTGCTTAGCCTTCGATTACTAAACCAAAACGCACATAAATCGAGTCTAGTGCCAAAAGATCATTAAATAAAATTCATTAGGACAAATACATTTTCATTACTAACAATGTTGAACGCCCAATTAGTCAAAGATGTTAACAGAGTCCTACGCTTTATCCATGTGATCTTTGCCAGAACTCGAGTGTACTTATGTACTTACAATGAAGATGGAAATAATGCTTGAGCCAGCATCAAAACTAGCTCTAGGTAGCGTGAGTTTGCGAGATTCTATTATGAATTCAAACTTGTGTCAACTTGAAAGAATCATGGTGCGATTCAATGTGAATCAAACTTGTTCCAGGAAATGAATTGACGGCTTAATCAGAAAGATAATAACTATCTGATTCACTCTTACCTTGTTGTCTGCTTTGAGACGTTAAGGTAATGAGAACTAGCAAGCATGGTAACATTAATACATCTGTGTTAGAAGATCCTACGCTTTGAGCTGGAAACCCGGTCAAGGAGATTCTTTGAGTCTACCTGATCACAGGTATAATATTTATACTGTGAAATAGTCCTACAGAACCAAAGGTTAATCTAACAGAATCCGGACGAATGACAAAGCCATATTCGTCCACAAGCTTTATTGCTAACTGTTTTATTTCAGGATACATAAAGATGGAGATGGTGATGCCTTATTCCAGCTGAAGTCGGATTCATTACTACATGCTCATTAAAACCGAAAACTTTGAATGAATAAAACGTACCAAAAAACATCTGTATTTGATGTTTTGCCATTTGTAATTGAAGGTAATGGATGTTCCAAGAAAAGGACAAAAATACGAAGCCAAAACGACAAAACCGAGCACAAGAATGGAAAGAGCGTAAAGAGAAGTCAAAATCAAAGCCAAGTCAAAAAGTCAAAGTCAACAAAGTCAATCAAAGTCAACCCCAGGAAGTGGATTTGGAAAGAGCATCGAAAACTGAACCCAAAAACCTAAATTGCCAAAAGTAGGCCTACCCGTACCCACCTAGTGGGCCCGGGTCAACCCACTTATATCCTTATAAACCATAAACCTTAATAATAGCCCAATCCTTTTATTTTTATACCCGGCCCAACACAAGCCCAATCCCATACCCCTGTTAACACCCCCGTTTTCCCAAATGTTTATAACCTTTACCCCGTTAGTCCTTTAAGGACTAACGGTGCAAACACAAATATAACTCCAAGGACCAAAGTTGTATCACCACAAGGACTAAACTTGCAATACAATGTATAACTTTCAGGGACCTTTCTTGCCATTTCCCAAACTTCAAAAAAATGTGCCAACACTGTACATCCCTTTCAGTTACCCTGTCTCCATTACACCGAATTACCCCAAACACTTTTCCCTTTCTTCTCATTTGTCTACACACCCCACACCTTATCCCACCAGTTGCCACCTTGGCAATCCTCTACACTCTAATTCATCTATGAAAGAAGACAAAGAATGGATGAACAAGATTAATTGGCTTGGGCAACACTCAAATTTGGATGGCTAAGATGATATTTGAGCTTATACTCACACAACAAACACACATGGCTTCCCTCTCAGCAAAGAAGTACACCTCTGTTAGATATTAGAAAAAGACTCGGTCACCCCGTGTATTTTACTGTTTATTATAGCTCGTAGTTTAATAGTTAATAGTACGTTTTTCAGTTTTAAGTCGGGTACGAATACCCGGTATATTATAAGTACTATATATAGCCTCTTCCAACTTTAGAAGAGGCAAGCTAGTCATTATTTCATTTCATAGAAAACACTTTCTCTCTCTAAGATATTCTCTCTCAAGTGTTTCTCTCTTTAGAAACTAGCCAGATCCAAGAATCAACCCCGTGTTATGATATAGGATATACCAGAAATGGTATCAGAGCTAATGGGATGATTAGATCGTGTGTATGTGCGATTTCTTGCTTGTTTTAGATCGAAAGTGTGCCATAGAAGTTCTAGCTCTTTTTTGAAGATCTCTGATTTTGTTGTGGTAATGATAAGTTTGGGTGATTTCTAGTTGACTATTACAGATGTGGTACTATGTTGTGCAAAAGAAATCAAGCAAAATCGTTCAAAAGGGTGATTTATAGGTGATTTTGTGTGATAAAAGTCGTTTGTTCTTCGTGGAGAGTTGCCAGAATTTCTTCACGGCGGTTTGCTGAAAAATATTATTTTATTAAGTAGGTTACCAACCCTCTGATACACGGCGGCTTGCTTAGGTGGCAGTTGCTTAAGGGCGAGTTGTTACTAAGCAGCGGTTGCTTACCAGCGGTTTGAACAGTGGCGGAGTTGCTAAGCGGCGAGTTGTTACTAAGCAGCGGTTTGTTTCGCGGTTTGAACAGCGTATCAGCGGGTAGAATATTTTATTAGCAAAATCTTAAGGAAAACTTGGCGGTTTGAAAACTCAACACGGCGGTTTGATTAAAAAAATATCTTCCGGCGTGTTGCTTGGAGAGAGTTGTGTTCGGCGAGTTGACCTAAGATTTCACCAGCGATTGCCTTAATTCCTCGCGGGCGGGTTTGATTGGCTGCGTGTTGTGTTCGGGCGGTGTTGCTTTAAAAAAATTCCACCGGCGAGTGCTTATTTCTTTGCAGAGTTTGGTAGCCTTTGACGGCGAGTTGGATGCTTAAGTATTAGAAATTTGAAATAGTTAAAAACTCGCGTTTTATATATCACTAAAACAAAAATGTATACGTCTAACCGTACTACTTTTAACGTACACTCACTAATCATTGATTCGGATCAAAACACTATCCAGATAATAATAATACAAGATGTCTTGTATGCTAAGGAAGACCATCCTGTGTGGCCGGTTTGATACACGGTCCACCAATGCTTGATAGAACATCAGACTTTGAATCTTGGCAACAACGTATACGGTCTGTACTGTCCTAGAAAAGTAATGGAGAGAATATTATCGAAGTCCATCAAAGAAGGGACCATTTTAGATGGGAACGGTCTCAGATGTTATTGACGGAGGACTGAGGTGCAGTTAAAAGGTCCAGTTGTGCTAGAGTCCTTAACGACTTTTACGCTCGAAGAAAACAGAAAGGTATAAAAGTGACATTGTGCATACCCATATTCCTAACTTAGGGTTAGACCAACGGACATCCTATTCACTTCATTCAATCCACTATACTCGACGCCAAAGACCATTTGGGAAAACGTGAACGATGATTGGACGGTTCTGAGGGGGTTAACAAAGGATGACAGGGAATCTTAGTTATATGATGAATTTGAACACTTCCATCGATCAACCCGGTGAAACCATTCAAGGATACTACGTTAGGTTTACGAAGCTCATTAATGACATGAGAAACATCAAGATGACCATGTCCAGGATGCAGCTTAACTCAATGTTTTAAACAAACATGTTGCCTGAAGTGGAGTGATTATAAAATGAATTCAAACTTAACAGAGGTTTAAAAAGACGTCAAAACTGTGATCAGTTGTATGCCTACTTAAAGCAACATGAGGTGCATGCTAATGAGAACAGAATTATGATGGAAAGGTTCGGTCAACCAAATAATGATCCTTTGGCACTAGTGTCACGGGACCCTCCAGTTCAACGTATTCCCAACACATCATCCAAAAATTTCATCAACCCATAAAAGAACCATCTCCCGCTGACAACTTTACTAGACTCAGGAAGTTTCCTCCAACAGAAAACTGATTGAAAAGTGAATCTAACACTTGCCCTCCTCACTCAATGACAAATCACCATCTTACTTAATCTAACAATCAACGTAGAGCTTCGTTCTAATGCAGGAACAAGCTATGGTTCAAGACGGGAAAGTTAATGGTCAAGATGTCCGTGGAGATACAATGCGCTAATCATGGAAGACCATTTAGAGAAACAATACAAAGAGGAAATGGTTAGAGGGAAATGTAGATGCTTAGAATAGAGGGGGCATGATTAATTGGTCAAGCGAAAACATCAAGTGCTACAACTGAATGACTAGGGAACATAGCACGGGAATGTACAAGGCCACATGCGACTTTCAAAGATTCAGACTACTTCAAGGACAAGATGCTACTTGTTAGGATATCATTTCATCACCAAAACACAAAATAAGAAAAAATAGATTTTAGAGAGAGAAAGTAAAAACAAAGAAAAATGGTTACTTGATTCTCAAAGAAGAATGAGAAGCATCAAAACCCTCTCCACTCTTGGAGAGGCCGCTTTAAATAGTTACAGCGGAGGACTATTCTTGTAGGCCTTTGAGTAGGGCCAGAAGTACATAGAACAAATGGGCTTGAGCCCGACAATAGCCAACTTGCTTATCTAAATTCACGAAAACTACGTTTTCCTATACAAAGGCTCGGATTGTTTAATGGACCATCACTTTACTAAATATCACGCGTTACAATCTCCCCCTAAGGGGTGGTCATTCAATTGTGATCCTCCTTGTGACATCTTGAGACTTGGGAGCCTTGTATTCTGGGGAATTCTTTGAAGATCGTTTGATGCTTGTGATCTGAGACTTGTTCTTTACTTGATATAATTTGACAAATACTGATATCGTGGATCTTTGGCTTGATTATGTATTGCTATGAGTTATCTAATCATTTCCTTGTTTCTGTATGCCGCCTTGCGATCTTGTGTCTCCACCTCATGCTCAAAGATCTTGAAGCTGCTAACAATCTCTCAAATCATTTTCTTTTAAACATGATTACTGTACAACAAAATGTTCTTATGAGGAAGTGCTTGATCATCAGAGATTGCGGAAGACTTTGATAGTTTGAGCTTTCATCCTGAATGAATCTTTGTGGATTGAGCATGAGGTCTTGAATCTGACTCGTCATGGACTAGAAGCTGCAACCGTTTTTTTAGGACATACCTACAAGTATAGGGATTAGTAGTATAAAACAGATATGACGAAAGTGGCTTTGTCATTTCGTCGAATATGGTTTGCAAAAACCACGGTTCCCCGTTAATCAAGTATAAGTACTGCCTGTGATCAGTAGAATTCAAAAGAAATATCACTTGACTGGGTTCGCTAGCTGATAGCCGTTCTCGTTAACGGAGCGTATCAAAGCAGACAACACAGGTAAGAGTTGAATCAGTTAGTTACTATCTTTCTGATTGAGTGCGTCAATTTCATTTCTGGAAACAAGTTTGATGCATTGTTGAATAGCCAACCATCGTCTTTATTTCCAGTTGGACACAAGTTTGATTCATTATTGAATTCTCGCAAGTCCACCTACCAAGAGCTTGTTTTGACGTTGCTCAAGAAGGATTCCAATCTTCATGTGAATATAAAGATATCACTCGATGTTTCGGCAATTTATTCACAAGAAAGGCGTAGGTCTTAATGATACCAAATGTTATATAATGATGTACAACATTTTGTATATTCAGAATTTGTAGTCCTAGTGAGATTTTTGATGGATCTCGTGGCTCTAGACTCTTTATCGTGTCATTGTTATTGGTAATCGGAGGCTTGGAGCGGTCTGCCACCTTTTCATATCTAAGATCTCAGGAATGAGAAAGCCCCGATTTAGAAATGGTTGATCTCAGTGTGAAATGAAACAGAAATCTTTTGAGAGATTTCTGAGTGGTAAGGAGGGTTGTGCATTGAATACACTGGGTCCATGATGATTGTCTTTCATATCAGAATCATCTTTGTGATTACCGATAGATTAAGCATTGACCAGTTTCTGCTAAGTTTATGTATGGAGGGCTTCTTTCTTTTCACCTTTGTCCTTTCAATTCTTTTCATTCTTCAAACCTTTCAATGTTAAACCAAGCGTCCTCATTTTCCACTTGTTGGGATTGTTCCCAAGGTGATACTCAATGCCTGGATTTACATTTTTCCCAATCTCACTTTAATACATTTTTTCATTCATACTAGGACTTCTACTCTATCTAGAGGAAAGTTTCCTGGGTACGAACCTCGGTTCATGGCTGGATCATGGACAGACATTCCTAACCTTAATCCGCCTTATAACCCCTGAGAAATAACAGTTGTCGGATCTTCAAGATATTGCCATAAGATCCATAAAACCATTGATGAAAAATCAATCAACGTCGTCTGAGAAATCATTTTGAGACACATTTAGAGTTTCCAGAGTTACCAAAAAGCTTCCCCTACACATATGCATACATATTTATGTAAGAGTTTTTGCACATGCGAGTTTTAGGATAAGCCACTAATAGATTTGATGATCGTTTATCCATTTTTTATTAATCCGTATTGATCACATTTTAATCACTATTCTCCCCCTCAAAAATTGCATATGTGTTTACAATTTTTGACAATTAGTGAATTAAAAACAAGTTAATGTCCGGAATTCACATGAGCCTAACAAAGTCTGGGGAGAACAGGAGTGCATGCAGAATGAATCATATTATTATACTCCCCCTCAATTATAGAATAGATTGAAAACTTGGAGTGGGAGTTTGTTGAGCACACAATTTTGAAAGAATTTGAAATTTTCTTTTTGAGAATATCTTGAAAAATTGTGCTCAACAGGAAAATATGTGAGATATATCTTATTTACCATCATTTTCCTTAGAACTTCTCTTGAGCATTCAAAACTTTGAATGTTTATATGACTTTGCTCAAGACCGAGAAGATATGAGCTTCCCGTTGTTTAGGATAAATGTACATAAATGAACATTTTCCTTTCTTTGGAGACCGAGTCCTAAGCTGACATTTACTTAGAAGTCGTAGAGAAAAAAATGAAAGGACATGTTTTGAAAGCATTTGAAACTCTCGCTCGAACTTCATTTATTCACCTGTGTTAATATTAATCAACATTTCTAGGTGCGCAAATGTTATCGATTGTCGAGAGACATGTCGGAGAAGATTCTTTTTGTATTTTTGAAATTTTTTGATTTTGTATTTTGTTTTTATAGGTTTTATATTTTTATATTTTGTTTTTCTTGGTTTTATAAATCAAAATAAAGAGAAAGATCAAAAATATTTACAAGTCGAAGTTTCCATCAGCAGTGATAGTTGTTGCTAGAGTTGAAGTAGATGAAGTTGAATCTTGTTGTTGTTGACATTTATCGGATGCATCAGCAGTAGTAACAGCGGAAGACTTTGAAACAACTTGATTTTCTCCATTTGATAATTCGTCGAACAAATGACCGAATAGACTTTCCAACTCTACCATCGACGTCATGACTATCATATCTACTGAAGTGAAAACAAGAAGATTTCTCTTCTTTTTAAGGTAAAGCGCACTGAAGCGTACACTCCCTTTTTCTTTGAAGAACGGGTTGCAATCTGACATTTGATTACAAGCCATTGACTTGAGCTAACAAACTTTGAATGTTTTGATACTAGCTCAAGACCGAAAAGATTTCTCTTTTCGTTGTTAAGGATAAACGCACTGACACGTACATTTTCCTTTTATTTGAAGATCGGGTTGTTATCTGTCATTTAATAGCAAACCATTGCTGAAAGCTCATCAAGTGTCACATTCATTGTCTCCATGAGATGCTTTGTCCTTTGATTTATACTCAGAAAGCAGTGGAATTAGCAGAGTATCAAACCAATTTTGACAACCTGTCATAGAGAAAGTTGAACTTGGAAACCGTTTTCTGATCGGTTCCTGAGGGTTAGAAGTAAATGCATTATCACCTTTAGAGAAGTCAGATTGACTCTCAGATTCACTAGACGTGATTATTTTTCCTTTAAGGTCAAAAAGTCTTCCAGTTGGTGACCACCTAAGGCAAGATCTAGGTTTACTAGGCTTAGGTGAAGCAAATCTTTCTTTGGACCCTACATTCTTTGGTTTCCAGACCTGAGCCTTATGTTTCTTTTGATTTGCACTTTTTGAAACATTAGCACTTTGGTTTTTCTTTCTAGATTTCATGCCATTCACATACTGAAGCACACAATCATCATGATTAGCGGTAATTAGACATTGCTTACATGTAGCACAAATAACCTCAGATTTTTCATTTCGAATAGCAAGCTTAATGTTATTACATTCAGATGACGTATGGTTCGGATAGTGAGAAGACTGTAAACTCCTATGGTTTTCTTCTATTTTCTCTAACTTATTCGAGAGGCAACCACTCTTAGACTTAAAAGGGACCTTATCACTCTTAGGATTGTTCCAAGGCTTTGGTCTTCTGGTCCTAGTAGTGCTTCTAATGTCTTTAGGAGAGAAACCATTTGTTTTGGAATTTACATCGTTCTTAGTGATGACATGAGGTTGTGAAACAATGATTGGTTTTGTCCTAACGCTTGTTTTTACATGTTTGTTAGGCACAAAGTTGTCTACCCTAGTAGCTTTAAAAGGATTGATCCTAAAGATTCCTGGAGCAATCACTCTTTCATTGTTCACAACAGTTGATTCTCGAGAGGAAGGAACCGAGTTTGAAGTGACTGGTTTTGACAAAGCATTCGTCTCACCAACCTTGGGAAAAGCCGTAGAGTTAGGTAGAGGAGTTACAACATACAGTTTGGGTCTAGAAGAAGAAGGTGGTTTTCCCAAGATTGATTGCTTTGCAAACTTAGTATTCGCACTCGTACCTTTGTTGGTGTCCTTTTGATCAGAAACCTTATCAAACAACTGAGCTCTCAACTTAGCATTTTCATAGATTGTGTCATGTACAGTTCTTCACATACTATTAGTACCAATCTTGATTCCAAAGATAGCAATTCAGTTCTCTTTTTAATGATACATTTCAAGTCGTTCTTATCGTACGGTCAAGCTCATTTGGAATTAGATGAAACTACAACTGATGGATTTGCACAATAGACATAATGTCCTTTACTGACAACTGCTCCACAAGAGACGCTCAATTTCCAATTCAATTCCTTGTGCTAGCAAGAGATTCTTCACTTCTTTGCAAAGAGATTTAAAGTCTCGAACAAATTTAGCTGCTTCTTTCAAAAATTGTATTTCAAAATTTTGAAGTCTGGAATCCACTTGTTGAAGATAGGAAACATTTCTTCTTTTAAATTTTGTGAATCTCTTTGATGACACCACTGGAACTGAAACGGGAACCAATTGTGATGTATCTAAGTCATTCTATGATGACAACAGTTTGAAGAGTCACAATGGTTTTACCTCATTTAGAAATTTTCGTGCAACACTTAGTAGTAGTGTCATCCAAAAAATTGCTTCATTTGGTTTTTAAATCGATTTTGAAACAGTGGCCATAATGAAGTATTCAACATACACCTCTTTTGTGACTTGGCCGTTAGAACAAAAATCCCCGAAAGAAATTTAATTCTTTTGTATAGTTTGCCGGTTTTATTTCCCTTTGTTCAATTGTTTCATTTCTTTTGGCGACTCATTCTGAGCAAAGCTGCATTGTCTCTTCCGAATCATGCACTACAGAGGAAACATGGCTTCAAAGTAACACTTTGCCATCATACAAACTCTGTTGTTTTCGCTGAGCTTAGCTTGAGATAAAAAGGATCTTGATAACCCTAAGCCATTTCGTTCGGTGTGGTAAAACGTGTCTGCTTAAGGTGAAAGCATGTGCATCGTTTGAATCGATTGACCCGTTTTAAATTAAAAACCAAAAATATTATCTAATTCATTTATCTTATTCTCAAGTTGACTTGTTTATATCAAGAACTCGTCTTCGCGTATTTTGAAATCATAACTTCAACTTTTTCTTTTCTTCAAAAGAGAAGAAACAAGTTGATTTTCCGTTGAAAAGCTGGTTACTTAAAATTCTTAAATTTCCTCATATCAATGTCGTTATTTGTTTACCCCGGAAACAAAATAAGAGCATTAATCTTTTATTAAGACATTGTTCTTAGAAAACCGACTTTGATACTTCTTTCAAGTTTTGTCATATTTTCCCTTGACAAATTTCAAAACACTTTATCTTGAGTTTTTTAAATATATTAGCATAGCTTCATGGTCAAATCAAGCATTTGTTTCTTTCATTTTATCCTTATTATACTCGAGTGACCTTACTCAACTTCAAGTGCCAAACATTATATATAATGATTTCCAAAGTAATCACGTGTTTCCTCAACAGTACAGGATGTTGATCTACTGTTCCCATCCTCCTGTTCCCACCCTCAGATATCAAAATAACATTACAAACAATCTGTTGTACTTGGGTGTGGTTCAGGAATGGGTTCGAGTAGCTCAGGTATACTGCTCTCTAGATAAAACAAATTAAATATCTTCATTATCATAGCAGTTGTCCCATAGTTGTGTACCTCAGCTGATACCTCTGAGTATATGACGGGAGCAATTGTCAGTCCCTGAGTACTCCCATGTCGAGTGCTTTTGCAGAAAAGTAGCCATCAAAAAGCAGTTAGCGTTGACTTCCTCAATTTTCAGCAAGGCTGCGACAGCAGCCATCAAATCAAATTCTTCAGCTTGGAGTTGTATTCCTGCTTCTTCTTTGAGCGAAGTCAACAACTGAGTCTGGAGTAAGCAGGCATCCCTTCTCCTTGGTCCTGACTTGTGCAGTACTCTAGCAAGATGAACCCAATCCTCTGCAGTTTGGATACCTTATCATATTACCATTATTCCCATATCGCATGTAACCCAGCACAAAGACCCGACGCTGCAACAACATTTCCATTCCATTTGGATTCTTATTTAGTAATTCCTGAACAACAATTTGCCCATTATGAGGTACCAACATGCTGAACATACCCTGATTCTAACTGCATCTTGAACAACCGATTCCTTACATTCTTTACTGCATTAATACCCTTTTGATACCCGAAACGTCTGCCCAGCAACAGGTCTAAAACTGATTTCCCACCAATGGCTCCAACCATCCCAGCAATCGTCTGTTCTTGACCCATTTCATACCCGTTGAGCAATCTGCCGATTACGAGGGTTTGATTAAATTTCTTGGTTGTTGTTGTTGTGTTGAGTAGTTTAGTTTGAATGCCTTAGCCATTGAAAGAGTGCCAATGTTCATTTGCGGTGTAAGGATCTGTGATGTCTTTGGGATTTGGCAATTGGTTGTTTGCATGTATTCTGGTTTTGAATGAAGGTTTTGGTTTATTAGTTGAAGTGATTGGGTTTAGGTTGTTGCATGTAGGAACTTGGTGAGTGTGATCTTGTGAAACAACTGGATAGTTTGAAAGATTGTTGGAATTTGCCATTAAGTGCCTACGGAGTCATGTGTTTTTTGCAAGTCTTCAGCTCTTTGAACATACAACCTCCTTTGATTGTACTCAAGAAATCAAACAACTAGAGTGTAAATCTGTCGTATGCCAGTCCTTCGTTGATGAACAAGTAGTAACATGCCGACTCCATTCTGGTTGTAAGTTGTTTAGGTTAACTTGAGATTACTAGGCAATCTTTTCAGGAATAGAGTTTTTTGATCTCTTAAAATCAATGTCATCAATTTTGAGAAACGTGATAGTTAAGACTCAATCGATTCCCCATCATTGGAAGTAAACATTTCCATTCATTAAACACTTAGCCTTTTTTCTTGCATTTCCATATCATAACCTTTTCATCATTTGTTTCGACCCGTAACCGTGATTTCCTGAGCAGTTTCACAACTATCAACAGCAACATAGATGTCTTCAGAAGACCGAGAAGAATGGTCTGATAGCTTGATCCATCGGCTTAACCAGCTGTTTACTTTTCTGCTACTGAGAGAGTATATATTCGGTTTTTTCCATGAAATTTTCAGGAACAGGTACTTCACATCTGCATCACCTGGTCAGGAAAACATTCTCTGACATAATGACCATTTATAATGGAGATGTGTAGATTAACTATCCATTTTGTCTACTCATACATAACCGAGTAGAAGACGTGATGACCATGAACATAGTTCTCTTTGTTAAAGCATAGGGAAAAATGGAGGGGTTTTCAGAACCGGCTGTCATAAAAAGTCTTCGTGTTATCGACATTGCAAAAGTATGTAGAAATGATAAACAAATCTTAATTGGGTAAAGTGATTTGTTTGTTGTTGTGGAATTGAATCAAGTAACGTTCACAAAGAGAATTTTTACACTCGTCAATGATCAAAACCGGATAATTAATTAACGGGTTTTACAATATTCACTAGATAAACCGTGAATGATTTGATTCGGAATCACGGCGAAAAAATATCCAAAATACTGAAAAGTGTCATGAAATCATAGAAAAGCGATGTATTTGGGCTTATCTAAAAATCCCTAATTAGCTAAAGAGTGTTCCAAGCGTATCCGTCACGTTGTCCTATTCGATTTGAGAGGTCACAGGGCCTTAAACGAAACTTACGGATTCTTTATGTTTTTCCTTTTTCTAACTAGAATGTTTAGACTTTCGTTATTTTCATAACCTTTAGGGTCATAGAACAAGAAGCACTTCAATCCTAAAATGCCCAAAAAGGATAACTTCATCGTCCCCGATTTTTCACTTGTCCCAAACCAAGCTTAAAAACGAAATCACCATTAAATATAAGTTAAGATGCTAACACTACTCATATTTGTAACTTGTAAACTTTTCACTCCAGATGGATAAATATCAATAAATGTGTATGTGCTCATTTCAAATTTTGACCATCCAATTGACATTTTAAGAAAGTTGTAATCCTTCTAAATGTAACATTCTACCCAAGAATTATGATTTTGAAGGCGAGATCATTCCATGTAGCGACTTTCTTCTCGGCACATCCCAGCCAAGACCGGCTTAGTGACCAGGATTTTGACACCCCACAGATAATAGTATCAGAACTCACGGACCTTCGGTATTCTTAGGCTTCCCATTAAATAAACAATAGATTTAGGAAAACCACAACTTAAAACAAAATAGTCTTAGATCAAAAGCATATTTAAATTTAAGAAAAAGAGATTTTCCCTATATTTATTCAAACATTACACTTAATATCAAGGTTATAAATAGCGTGAAGCGTGACGTAGCGACATAGCCAAGCCTTAAGCTTTAGCGTGAGGCGTTGAGTCATAGCGTTTTTAAGGCGTGACTCAAAGCGGCAAAAAATATTTATTGAGTGGTCAATAGTAGTAAGCTACTAGGCTTAAAATTGAGTTATAGAGTTACTAAGCCCGAATCTCATGCAACCCAAATCATAAATACTTGTAAATAAGCTCAAGTCTAATAAATATCTTAAAAAAATTCAAAAAAAAATAAATCTCTTAAAAGCTTCAAAAAAAGGCGCCACGCCTTGCGCTATAGCGCGCTATATCACGCCTTATCACGCTTTATTGCACGCCACGCCTAAAGACGACGCCTTGGCCTGTTTCGTAACGTGGAGGCTACGTCTCGCGCTATGCCCCCGCTATAGCGCGCTATAGCGGCGCTATTTAGAACCCTGCTTAACATTAATACAATTATCCTTATTTCGGCTTTGGTAATCCTTGACCTTTTTGAAGGCTGCAACATCGGTTGTGAGCCGACAAGATGCAGCAAACTTTTATCAGTCTTGGATTATTGATCTTACTATGGGCCTTCTTTTGAAGACTGCCACATCGGTTGTGAGCCGGCAAGAGGCAGTAAACTTTTATTAGCCCACAGTTATTATTATTATTATTATTACCTCATTCATTTTTTTTTCTTTTTTTTTCTTTTTTTTTCTTTTTTTTTGTTTTCACACTTTATATTACCACGATATATAGAGAAATTTTTTTTTAGAAAATTTAAGTATAAATTTGAACTAAGACTAAAAAGTCTAAAATGTTGATTTAAAAAGAACTTTTAAGTGATAAAACCACTAACTTGTCTAATTTCTGAAAAGAGCACGTATTATTAGTCCGGTTAGAAGCTTCGGGGAGGAAAAGCAACAAATTACACTTATGAGCTCTTAAGATATCCAACTAATCCTTGTTTAGCATCGAAATTATATTTAACACTATCATTTCTACTTCTTTGCAAATTTAAAATCTTTAATAAAAAGATTCGCGAATGCTTAGTCAAATAAACTAGCTTAAACAAGTTTAAAAAGGTTAAGGGACTAAGCTAAGAGCTCAATACGCTCGATCGAGTCAAAATTTATTCTCATTCTACCCAGCAGGAAAGTCAAACATTGTGACAAAACACTTATTTTATTTTTGAAAATTTTAAATATTTTCATTTTTTTGGAATTTTGGTGGTAAAAAACGGATTACGTGAAAACAACGACTGCAGGTATGATCAAATCGATAGATCCCCCCAATACTAGAATTAAACATTGTCCTTAATGTTTTAAGAAGGGTCTCTACGTAAATCTAAAGCCGTTTATTAAGTATGCTCAAAGATAAACGTTAGTCGATAAGATTTAGGATATTGGATTCCCAAAATCATGCTAAAGATTGAAGCTCGAGTGAACAAAGGACAAAACCACGAGCACGAGAGTCTTCATAATCCGGGGCAATCCTGGACATACAACACAAAACATGAAACATGAGAAGGGAAGAGGTGAACCTCCTCACGTCACACTTATTCATTACTACTATTATATTAGGATAAGCATGGGTTGCCACCCACGAAGCGCTTATTTTTGTTAACCGAGTCTTGAGCCTGAATCGATCCCCCATACTTGAGCTGGTCAAGGAGGATAGAAATGGAGAAACAGAACATCCAAGATAAGAATGTTCCCTCTATAAATCATCATCGGGCTTTCAGAAAAATCAGAAAGATGAGGAGATTTCTCCTCTTTTGAAGCAAGAATACCAGTATTGAAAACTTTGTCCTCATTTTCAGATGAAAATGGAAACAAAGTGTCAATCACTGGACAAAGAGAAAGGGTGGGTTGGGTGGGTAAAATTCTAGGCTTAAGAACATAACGTTCAGAAATATCATCCACCACTTTTACAGTCAAAATTCCCGTATCGGGTTCAGCATCAAAGTAAATTCCATCATCATCCGGTGGTTTCGCAGGAGGACGAGGATATGATGGATCATAATAACGATCAAAGTGAAATGACTCATTTTCAGGCAGTGAAAGGGAATCATTGTTAAGCAATTCTTCAAGAATATCCCCTTCTGAGTCATAGTCGTCATTCTCAATACCCGGTGGTATCGAGTCATCCGGAGCAAGAAAAATATCAATCTCCTCCATAAGAGAGTCACTACCCTCAACGGGGATAGGAGATGGAGAGAAAGACTCGATTATAGCATCAGAAATTTCAGAATTAAGTTCTTCCGGAGGTCGAGGAGATGAATTATCATATAACAATTTCTCAACAAGACGAATATCTTCCTCTGGATCAAAGTCGGTTTCATCAATTTCTGGAGAAATCAAATCGATATGAGCGAGTTCACCGGAGAACTCCTCGAGAAGAGAATCAAACTTAGGAGAAGAAACTATCGAAGTATCTCGATTAAGCAAAGATTCTATAAGATCAGACTATGCATTAAAGTGATGCGGATCTATCTTAGTAGAAATGATTTCTTTATCAAAAAGAGGATTCGAATAAATTTTGAAATTTTCATCCTAAACGTATTCATCAGAAAGTGACTCGTTATCACTAGAGGTAAAATCGTCGTTAGAATCAAAGAGAGGATTAGAAAAAGTTGTAAAATCATCACAAACGGGCATATCACACTCACTTTCAATATCGGATAAATCCTTGGATCTCACTTCAGTGGGTTAGGGTTAAGCATCCTCACACTAAAATCATATGTCTTCTTACCGAGTTCTGTTTTCAGAATAGTGTTAGGATGCTCATCCTCCATTATGAGAGAGTCCGTAATCAGAAAGTTGGGTGTGATTGCAATTGACAGAGGAAGTTCAGAAATAATATCTTTCAAAGGAATAGAACTTTCCTCGTCATCGTTATCATCGTCATCATCGTCATCATAGAAAATAGGAGGCTTCCAATATGGAGTACAAATTTTAGCTGCCTGCTCTTCTTGTTTTAGTTGCATTTTATTAAGAATTTGCAAATCATCACTAATTTATGTCGTGGTTTAAATACTGGATTAGTAAACACACTTTCTTAATGCATACATGCATGGCTTCTACAATTCTACTAATATAACTTTCAACCTAGGATCACTAGTTTAGCGATTAATTATCATTATAAAACTTGGTAACATACTTGACTTTTGTATTCCAACACTGATATAAATATCCTAGTCCAACGCAAAAGTCGAAAAAACACCTTGGCATAGGGCCATCGGTGGTCCAAAATCTTTTATCTTATTCATGAATTCTAGTTTATACCAATTTATAAAAACTCATCTTATCTTCATTCTTTAGCTAATTACCATCCCTAAGATTTATTAAAAATGAAAATAAGCATGCAACGATCGTCTAAGTCATTGCATGAAATATTTTTCATCGAGATGTTAAAGAACTGTTGTGCACACATGACGTAAGGTGTTAGGTTAAGTGCTGCGTTGAAGATGTATCCATCCAAAATGCATATTCTAGTAATTTTATATCAATTTCATGTATCTTATAAAGTTGACAAAATTACTACTCCACAGCTCTAATAACAATGGCGATAGGAAGTTATATTACGGAGTATAAATTAATTTATGACGATAACGGGTCAACTTATAACACGGGGCTCGGTCGGTCACGAGTTCCAATTGGCCCGGCCCACTTTCTAAAAAGCTAAGAGTTTTTTCTTTTTTTATCCGAATTATTTTGTAACGACTCGTCCCGCGCATTGCGGCGGGGCTAACCTAATGTTGAAAGATATTTAGCTTCGATAATAGTGTGTTTTCGGTATTTTGGTATGTTTTAACAATTTTTTGGTATAGAATCGTTATTGTAACAAAGAATAATGGACCGCGTACTTTTTGTCTATATATATTACAAATTTACCATTTGGGCCGACCGCATGGGCTAAAAGGAGCCCGGCTTAGCCCGGCTAAAGATCCAAACATTTTTGACATTTTTTATAAGATCGTGTGTATTTCAAAAGCATTGCAATATTGAACTCGTTTTGTTCGCAATTCGAAGATCTTTCCGCGTTTATTTTTTGATCTGAATGAATATGTGGATATGCGTTATATATGTGATAAATAAAGTTTATTATATAAAAAATTCGTAAATAATTAAAAGTTGAGGGTACAGTTTGTAAGTTTTCTTTTTTTTCTTATTTATATTAAACTTCAACATTTTTTATAAAATCGTGCGTATTTAAGAGACATTGCAATATTAGGCTCGTTTTGTTTGCAATTCGAAGATCTTTTCGCGGTTATATTTTTTATATGAATGAGTCGGTAGATATGTGTTATATATTTTTGATAAATAAAATTTATTATATAAAAAAGTCGTAGATAGTTAAACGTTGAGGGTCCGTTTTGTAAAATTATTTTTTTTCATTTTGGGCCGGTGGATTATTTTTTTTTACTTTGGGCTGGGCTACTGGTTTTACACAGTGTGTTTGCCACTGTTTTTAGCCTAATGGTAAATATCTATAACTTATATATGGGGCTAAATATGACTGTATTAATATGAAATAGTGACTCAACGCCACCTCAATGATGACATGGCACACATCGATGACATGGAAATTTTGAATTTTGATTTTTGGAGAAAATTTTAAAGATATACTTCATAATTAAATTTTGAAGATAAACTCCATAATTATATTTGATATTCATCCAAATTAAGTATTTTTATCAAAAACCTATGTAACTGAAAACTACAAACCCTAATATAACTAATTTAATGTAAATCAACAAATTTTTACGTACTATTTCATACTCATTGTTTCTTTTTGTTTTTGCAGATTATAAATCTCTACCTACCTATGAACCACGAAAAAAAACAGGTATGTATCGTCTGTTTGTTTTAATTTTTTAGGTAGTCTGAAGTTTGGTAAGATGAGGCCACATGGTGTTGCAATCATAACCAGAAAAGTTAGTTCATTTAACATCTTGCATAACATGATAAATAATGCCCTATTTTTGGTCAAAAATTTTGAGTTAGGGTTCCTGGAGATGACAATGAGGAATCCCAAGATGAACAAGAAGATGAATAGGTACCTAATTCGAATCACTTTACTTCTTTTTATTATTATTCAAGTCTTTTGATTATACAATTTTTTGTCGGCTGTATATTTCTACATGTTACTAATCTTTAACAAAAACAAGGGAATCGGTCTCTGTATATTTGCTGTCTTGATACATTCATACGGAGAATAAACATAAAACCGAAGGTTGATAATAGAAATTGTTTGAAGTACAAAGGTAGTTTTGTGTACGGTTTCCATGTTTTTGTAATATTACACTAAAAAATGCCTTCCACTTTGCATAAAAAACCATAACCAGGGTTGACTTTGACTAAGAGGACTGTTATGAAGGTTCTGACTGCAATATTTAGTGGGGAGCTATATGTAGGCGTAATGCTTGATAATAAGACACTATTGCAAACGGGTATATGCCATGCTAACATACTGGATGCTCTTGGTTTCACCTTGGAGTCTAACGAATTACAGGCCGAAGATCTACCCATGGTCCCACTAAGCGCTACACCTAAGCCATTTTCAAGGTACATGTAATTTCAATTAACCTTTTTTTACTTTAGTCAACCTGTAGCTAATAACCGTATAACGTTCCTATATCAGGTATTCTCTACCACCTCAAATTGTAGCTAATCAATTAGTAATCCAGCAGAAGGCTCTAGATTCTCCTGTGACAAATTCTAGAAACATAATGAAAAGTGATCATGGCATGTCAATAGATTCAAGGGCATTGGTATTCGTCGTCCATTTTTTGTTTTTGAAGTGGAAGCCTTAGTTAAAGCCGTTGAAAGGATTGGAACAGGAAGGTATTCTTCAATAGACACCATCTTATCACTGTAATATAGCTATCGGTATATGAAAGTTTTTGGTCATGTATGATTTTTGCAATTAATATAAAAGATTTCAAATAATGGCCTTTTTTTGGTGCTACTGGTAATTAAATGTATGCTTTTATCTACTTTGTGTTTGGAATTGTGATTAGGTAAAAATATATATATACACAAACACGGTAGAATGAGCCAAATGAGAGTATAATATGCTACACTGATCGAGGTCGTCTCATCGAGGAGAGATAAAAATATATGTTCGATCAGATTCAGGTTTCCGTTTCAGTTTACCAAGTTTTACGATGTTATTTGATCATTTATTTGGTTCATGTTATTTGATCAGAGATGACAAGGAATGGTTGGAAAAGGATATTAAGGGTTGTGTTTGTTTCTCTCAAGGCAGAAGTAAAATCCCATTTTATGAAAATGAGGAATGGGTTAGACAATTTAGAGAGAAACCGTAAGTTCATTTTTAAAATTGTATGTTTATAGATATAAAGTAGTTATCTTGATGGATCACTTTTTCCAAGGCTTCCAGGTGCATCACTTTTTCTTAAGTTCCATTTGGGATTGGCCGTTGGTTTTTGTGCAGTATGATGAGTTAAAAGGGCATGGGGCTTGGGTGGGGGGAAGTCTTACAGCGGTAATCAAGGATTGCAAGTACACCAATGGGATGTTATCATATCCTCATGTAGTTGTTTCTGTTAGTATAAGAAACATTAGGCTATTGATTTTTTAGAACTTCATTTAGCGTATATAATGATGAACATTAGGGGTGTTTGGATATGTGTTTCGAAAGTACTTGCAGGATTGTAAACATTAGTAGATAGTGTTTAGATGATGTTTGGTTGGTAATTGTGTTCACAAAGACTTTGTGTGGGAGTTGTTCCTTTCTAGGTCATACTATTTCATGTTGTTATTTCCATATTGATTCGTGCGTTTTTTATTTAGATGTTGTTATTATGAGCTCATCGGTAGTGAGTTTAGGATGCGTACAGTTACATCATTATCCGTTTACTGAACCTGGTCTGGAAAAACTGTATTCATGGAGCTTTCCATTTGATTACCGAATGTTTATTTTAGTGGCCACTAAATCTGTGCGCTTTATATACTTGCAGTGACCATATTCCTCAGATGATTGATTCCTTTTCACTCATGTTTCAAAAGAATCAATCAGTTAAAGGTTTTGGTCATCCGGGTGAAATTTAAATTCACGCTCACATAAATGCTGCCGCATGAACGTGTGAGTTAGTAGTTGGTGATTTCGCCTACTTTTTGTTCGGCTGATTATTTTAAAACAATTGCGGGACTTTTGAAGGCTGATGTGTGTTTATAGGTTTGGATTTGCTATGGTATTAGAGCATGATACGTGCATGTAAGTTCTGTGTTCACTCTATGTTGTTCGTTTGGTTCATTGCAGGTCATTTGTATGGTTTACCTAGGTTGATGGGACAACTTGGTTTGCGCTTGCCCATGGCTGAGGCTGCCATGGTATGTGTTAATTTTGTTCTATTAATCAGCTAATTGCAATGAGTATATTTGATTGTTCATTCACCTACTCTATTAAGCTACTTTTTTGTAGACAGTGATGCTTTTAGCGGCAAATAACCAATGTAAAAACAAAAACATTGTACCGTCTTCTATTGGCTTTGTCATTGTTGCCATCTTGGATTTTGGATTCAAGAAAAAATAGAAGAAGATAGAACAAGTACATACCTATATCTGTATGTTTGTATGTGTCAATATTTAAGGCTTTAACAAATGCCCTTTTATTCTTTTTTTTGATTTTCTGTGTTTTGTAGGAGAAGATTGGAGGGAATAAGAATAAGGGATGAAAACTATGGAGGAGTCCTTCTGCAATTTGTGGTTCATCTGCTTCGTTGTCTACGAAGGGGGCGAATAATAGAAATGAAAGGAGGTTGTCGACTTCGGGTTTGGGTGATGTGGAAGTGTGGTTTAGTGATGTAGAACTTGGTGTTGCTTCCAGGTGATTGGCATTACTTATGCTTCGGAAGTCGAATCAAACTTTTTATTAATGAGATAAGCATAATTAAATAAGTCATCCCGAGCATCCCTTAAAATGATTATATGCTTATTCCATCTAATAGTTGATACGAAGCAGATAAGGTGATGGCACTGGTGCTGGTAGGATTGGGCTGTGGTGGTTCTGATTAAGGAGATGGTCGGGGTGCCGGAAGACAACTACAAATCAAGATGAACATTAGTTGTTGTTGAAGGTTCTTTAGCAGGTTTCTACCTGTTTATATTTTAGGTGTTTTAAGAAAACAAGCAATTAAAATAAGCAACCCCAAACATCATAATTAAATTGTTTATGGTCATGATATCTGAATAAAAGAAATTAGTTGAAGTTTCCTACAATAAATATGTGTGACTTATTTGGAAATTGATGCTACATTAACAGTTTGGTAAACCATTTTGACTAACGGTACATGTATTTTTTGACAGCTATTGGTGGCTCTGAAAGTGAAATATCCTCGGCGAATAACCATTCTAAGAGGAAATCTTGAAAATAGGTTGGTAGTTTGCATCTTCTTGCCCTCATTGATGGTAGTGTTTTGTATTCAGCTTTTTATAACAAATGGCCAAGTTGATTGGGTTGGGTAGCTGGTAGATACGGGTTTGGGTTAAGCAAACAATTATGAGTAGGGTTAAAAATGGGTATGATTAGAAGTGGGATATACGAGGATACAAATAGGTATAGCTTTTGGTTTCTTATTTTAATACATTCAATGTCTATGCATCTTTCTGCCATATATATTCTTTGTAGAATATTGTAAAGACTATGTTAAAACTTATATTTTTTGCTCATCTTTTTTGTTATAATGGGTTGGACATAAACCTTTCCTTAGTGATAAGGTACTCTCTACATTCATGTTACAGGAAGTGAAATAGGGTAGTCTATTAATAAGTATCTTTCATATAATTTTTGATAACATAGTACAACTGTAGCTATTAAGTTTGTATATGTGCAGGCTTACACAAAGCAAAATAAGGTCAAACTATTCCAAATTTTGACCCAACACTTATGAGCATCATATAGAAGTTGTGTAGTCACTACATGTTATGTAGCAATAATAATATCATAAAAGGGATCAACAACACTAGGACATAATAACTTCAATGACAATATACTAATTCTTATTAAACGAGACAGTATGAAGCATACCATAAACATGTGCAATATTAGTCAAACAAAGGTTCTGAAATTGTTCTTATAATTATGTGGTAAGGTGTGTTCGTATTTCATTTTTCGCATGCATAAGTTACCGAATATTAGGCTCCGGAGATGATGAAACACGAAACCAAATAAAAATAGCCCCGCCCCGCGGCAACATGCGGGCATTCAACACCTTGTTTGAATAATAAAGTAAAGATGGATCATATAAGTGATTTTAATTTCTTAGACTTTATTAGAAAATTGTTCTTTTTTAAAGACCATTGTATTAGTAATATATAGAAGTGGTTTCTTAGACTGTAGTAGAAAATTGTACTTTTTTAAAGACCATTGTACAAATATATAGAAGTGAGAATAAGGTATTAAAGTAGTAATAAGGCGCATTATTATGATGTGGGTTTATTAGTTTTGCTGTTAGACAAGGTCCATTTGATTTAGCATTATAGTTGTTGGAATTATTTACCAAGTTATTTACATAGACATGGTTCAAACGTTGGTTTTCGCCACTGGTGTGACAAACTCTATAAAACTAGCCAGACACAACAATACTTATTGAACAAGACTAATAAACAAATGACTTTAAAAGGTATAAAAACCAAACAAAGTATGTTTGCATTAGGGCTGCAACAAAACCAAGCCGAGCTCGAGCTTGACAGGGCTTGAGTTCGGCTCGAAATTCACATGTTAGGCTCGAGTAATATTCGAATATGGCTCGAGCTTGGCTTGAAAAGCTCGAATGAATTTATAGATATTGTATTCGATAGTCAAACTTATGAATAAGGTCAAGAAAATACGTAATGGACTCAAGAGAAAAGAATTTATGCAAAATATATGAGCATTAAGGATTTAATATCCTTCTATGATAAATATTTAACTATTATATCAATATTCACTTTAGCATTTATGTTATGTATATAAATATGTATAACAAAAACATTTATATACATGAAAGGTCGAAAACTCAATACAAATCAAATAAACAACTAATAAACATACTGAGTACATTTTTATGTAACAAAAAAATATGTATCGATCAATACCTTGGTCATTTTGACAAATTTGATGAAATGACTTTTGTGGGAGTGATGATTTAGACAGATATATTTGATGGGTTATATCCTTTTGGGTATCAGAACTTGAGAGGCCAATTTAGGGGTTATGGGCTAAATATAATATCAACATTGTTATCCTATTATCATGCTAAAGTAAATCTTTATATTTTTTACACAATGTAAAAAAAACATTTTTTTTATGTAACACACTTACAAGTTGTATTAAATGTTGTAATTTTTTATATTATCGTACTACTTTGATCATCAGGACCAAGCCCGTAAAATTTGATGGCGTTGTGCGGTTTTTATAAAATGGGACCCTAAACACGACAAAAGTTGTATTGATACGTAAACAATTTTTATTCAAAAATGGAAAAGTGATTATCTAAACACATAAAAACAATGGTTACAAAATGACTTTATGTAACAAACAACGAACATAAACTTCTTGGTTTAATAATATGTTGTTTGATCTTTGTAGTGAAAGTTTGGAATATGTCAAATCTTCAACGTTCAAACATTGAATAATTTAATGACAAGAGATGTAAAATAAGTAATAAATATACTCTGGATATGTATATAGTAAATTTAGGCTCACGTGTATATACTAAGTTTAGCCTCACATGCTTAAGTGTATACAAAACTAGACGTACAAATTGGAGGCCCCAAAAATTGTTGGGCCCTGTGCCATTGCCCATGTTGTACACCCCATGAGCCGGGCCTGTTGATCATGAATAGCCTACATTTGAGTGCAAAGCTTGTGGAGCACTATGGTTTGCCGAGATAATTGAATAACCAACCAATACAAAATCCAACTTCTACTCACTTTGTTGGTAGAGATAAGGTTGACAATGGCAAAGCCAGTAACTATCACATGTTTGTTTGTTATAACAAACAAGATATTCACACACGGACAACTATATGCCGCACTAACAATAGCCAAAAACAATAAAGGATTAAAGATTATTTGCTTAGACAGATAATACAACCATTTAGTTTTTTCGCACCACCAACTATACGCATCAAAATATTCTATATAGGATTTTATAAATATCTAGAATTATTATTTATATCTACTTACTATTGCCTATAATGCATGCATGTAAATGTTTATCTTCCAATCGACATTATCTTGACAATGAAAGATGCAAAGGGTTTGGAAAATGTAATGATGCGATATTGACCGAACTGGACTGGACCTAACCGGAGCATTTCGGTCTTGTCTTTGGTCCTGTGTTTTGGCTAAGGTCGGTTTCGGTCCGGTCCGGTCCGGTCGTGTTTCTACATCCACATTCTTGCCAAACATGAGCCTATGTCGTAGGTGTAGCGGGATGGGCCACTGGAGTCACGCCTGGTAGTGATTCATCTAAAATCACACACCCAAGTCATCACAACATTGGAATAATCATCTTTACACTTGGAACACTTCAGTCACAGCCAATCTTTTTTTTATATTTGCTTCCTCTACACGTATAGTGTTTCTACATCCTGTTTGCCAAAGATGAGCCTATGATCGTAGCTGTAGCGAGATGGGCTACTGGACTCAAGCTTGGTAGTGATTCAACCAAAATCACACAAACATTGTCTTAAAAAAACTGTATGAACCAAACCCGCCCGTTGGGCGGGTTATGTTACTAGTATATATATATATATATATATATATATATATAAGATATATAAAATATAGTACTATATTATATATAAATATATATATTATATATAAATAAATATACATATAATAACGTTATATATAAATATACTATATAAATATATAAACTTATATATATAATATATATATATATAAACGTAATAATATATATATATATATATATATATGTATATATATATATATATGTATATATATATATATAAACGTATATATATATATATATATATATATATATATTAAAGACGGTTACAATCCACCATTATGGGAGTATTTGATTTACATTGATACTACTGCTACCAACTAGTTCTACTATTCGCCTAAAGTCCATACACAGCTCGTAGAAATGCTACTCTAAGGACGAAAACCCATACGTCTCGCAGCAAATGTCTCAAATCTCCTAAACCTCATCCTCTCGTAGTAACGAGACCTACGAATCAGCCTAAGCTCATCCTCCACAAAGACCAAACGTCGTCGAAGCATGTCGGCTCTCACACTCTCCAGCCTCAAAGTCTCACGAAGCCTCGTGTTTCTCCTCTCCAGGGCCGCAATACGGGAACTCAAACCAGCTCTCTCAGCACTAGCAATCACACTATCTACCTCTAACTGTCTATGTCATGTCTCAATACTTGCAATCCTATCAACGGGAATCTCTCTCATGTGATCATACAACTACTGCATAGCCACATCAAGTCCTAAGTGCATAACCTCCAAAGACCCATCGACACTAACTAAGTCGGCAAAATCCTCTCTAGAAGGCTCAACATCCAAACCTATACCCTCATCAGTCTAAGTACTAACCCCAACATCGGTCCCGGCTCCCACATCCGCCGAAACACCTGCATCGATATCCTCCTCAATGCTATCCTACGAGGAATGATCCGATAATGAATGGTCTGATAATGAATGATCGGATGACGAATCCGATGATGAATCTAATGGTGAGTCTGATGTAAAATCGTTCGATGATGAATGGTGTGACGTGTACCTCAAAGCAAGTCGATAAGATGGAAGTGGTCCTACACTCTTCCTTGCGGTCAACACCTGACGCGACCCATTAGGATGGGTGCGGTAGGGTTGGCCAAAGGGAATAGCCTGTCCAGGTCGGATAAGAACAGCTGATCGTCGACTAAAACTGGATGGTGCATCAATAGGTGAGATGATATCGGTATCTGGTGTAACGAAAGCAGAAGGTGCTGGTACGGGGGAAAAAGGTAGGAATCTTTGTAGACGGAGCAGAAAATGATGGTGACTCTGATGATGCAGATGGTCGAGACATAACTCTACTCCTCCATCTACCAACCATCGCATCGTGAGCGGCAGACGATACATGCCTCTCAGGTAATACAGCTGCTGGCTCGGACTCAGAATCGTCTGAACACAGAAAGGGTGAAACCATAGGTGCTACTGGTACCGGAGGTAGAGGACTCTCCGATGGACCAGTCTCGGATGACGAATGACTCTCCGACTCTAGTGCCCCGGCAGGTGAAGCGACAGCAGCTGCCGTCACCTCCGGTGCAACAGGCAAGTCAGCAGGTACGACAGGGATGTCGGTAAGGATGGTGCCAAAAAGAATGACTCGCGGCATAACAGATCCCACACTCTCGTCAGATGAGTCAGAAGAAATAGAAATGACTGGAGCTGCCATGACCAACGCAAGAAAGGGCACGCGGAGAACTACAATGCGACTAGAAAAAAGAAAACAGGGGAACACGAACCAAAACCCCTCTAAACCAACCACCTGGCCCCATAATCCAAAACACGCCCTCTATACGAGCCCATCAAAAACTAGCATGGTGAAAAAATAACACCCGACGAAATTAGCGTTTTGTATCATACTTGTTTATCAACAAGTAATTAGCGTTTACAATTTTTTAAGCACTTTGAATTACAATGATACTTTTGGAGCATATGGTACTTTAAGATATGGCTTGAGTCATTCTCGAAAATGCCATTTGATGGCATGAGCCCCACACCGCACATCGCGTTTTCGAGTGTTGAGCCGTCACCACTCACCACCACACCAAATGCTCTCGAAAAACGCCATGTGATGGCGCGAGACCCACACCACCACTTGGTTTTTCGCGTATTTTTCTCGTGTTATGGTGGGAGGGGTACTTGATGGCACCAAAAATCTGATGTTATGGAAAAAGGGGTGTTTTTTGTGTTATGAGTTATTTTGGTGTTATGAGAAAAAGTATTGATGACACCATGAGTACCAGCTTTTACTTTGCGTTTACAATTAATTACTCCATCCGTCTTAAAATTATTGTCCCCTATTGATTTTTTAAGTTTTTTTCTTTCAACTTTGACATTTAATATTTTTGTTTGTGTTATGTAATACTTGATGAAAATCATAACTATGCAAATACATTTAAAAACCAATCAATTCATATACTTTTCATTAAATATTATATAACAAAAGCAAAAATATTTAAAGTCAAAATCGAAAGAAAAAGACTTAAAAAGTAAATAGAGGACAATAATTTTGAGACGATGGAGTAATACCTGTAGCTGTACAATTAGTATTTTTGTGTGAATTGAACATGGACTAAGGCCCAGAAGCCCAATTTAAACACATCCTATGTCCACCCAGACACAAAACCTCAACCTGTTAACAACCATCATAAACCCTAGCTCCTCCACCACACCTCCGGCCAATCCATCTTCACCATGTCTATGCTCGAAATAATAACCAAAGCATCAACCCAATCAGACCACACACAATCAGACAACACACAATACCCTATAGTCATTAACCCAGACCCCATTTTCCCCAACTTAAAACCCAAATCCAAACACTCCCAATCTTTCCTCACACCTCTTCAAGGATGGTCACTTCCAAAAAATGATTCTGAAATTATCGAACTAACCCAACAATTTCACAAGAAACTAAAAACCAAGTTGAAAAACACCAAGTCTTTTAATAAAGATGAGTTTTTTACTCTCCTAAACCCTTTTCTTGAAAAGGGTATGGGGTTAATTGGTCTCTCGTTGTCGAAAGATGCGAAAGATTTGGAAAATTCGGAAAATGGGGCTGTTTATAGTAAGTTGCTTATTGAAAAAGCTGGTTTTTTGATGGGTGAGAGTGTGATAAGCTTAGTGATTGAGGCGTGTTTGTTGTTTGAGATATGGGAGGTTTTAGAGCGTTTGATTGTTGGTGGATTAGTTAACGGGTCGTGTTCCAAGGGTTTAGTGAAGGGTTTGGTTGAGAAGAAGAGGGGTGAGTTGGTTTGTCTGTGTGTTAAGTATGTTGGTGGACTCGAGGTTTATGACGTGCTCACAGTTTTGAGGTTTTTTCTTTCGGGTGAGAGAGTGAGTGGTGTTAAGGAGGAGTGGGAGAGGGAGACGGTTTCGGTTATTGAGATGTGTAGTGATAAGAGTTTAGGAGAGAAGAAGTTGAGTTTGGTTAAGGATGTTGCGGTTTTGTTAATGATGGGGTATGATGAGTTTACGAGTAGGGAGATCTGTTTGCATTACTTGGTATCGTCGTCGAATGTTGATGATGTGATATTTTCAGCGTGTATTGGGAAGTTAAATGGTGTGGAGATTATGGGGTTTGTAAGGTATTTGAAGAAGTGGTTGGTCAAGTATCAGAAGTTTCCGCAAGCGTGTGTGAGTTCGAAAGGTTTGAGTTTGAATGGGGTGAAAGCTATTGAGTCTGTTCCGTCACTTGAAAATGTTACCAAGTGTTTTGGGTTGGTGATTGATGAACATTTTTCTTCGTTGGTTATGCTTCCTGAGTTTTGTGATGAGGTTAAGTCTATTGAGCTGGTTGTGAATTCTTTGGCGTCGGAAGCAAGGATTTGTTGCACGCTGGTGAACTTAAGTGCAAATTTGAAGAATTGATGCTAAAGGTGTAATATGTTAAATACTTTTCTGTTTAGCTTTTGCTGTTTCATGTATTATGAAAAACCAATGATTTTGTTAATTGGGGTCTGCTTATAAGTTCGTTAGTCAAATCATATTTGTCGCTTCTCTTGATTCTGTTATTGATATAGGAAATATGCATACATGCAGGTATGAATCTTTAGGTTTTGGAAAAGCCTATCACGAGAAACAAGATGCTGTAAACGCTAGATGAAGCTATATTGCAGATTACAACGGAATGTCTTTTGGCCCTACAACTTTGTGTTGGTATTAGTAAATTTTGAGATACACTTGCTAGAGGAGTCTGAAAATGTA
The DNA here is from genome assembly GCA_026074375.1 of Tanacetum coccineum. Lineage (NCBI taxonomy): Eukaryota > Viridiplantae > Streptophyta > Magnoliopsida > Asterales > Asteraceae > Tanacetum > Tanacetum coccineum. The sequence goes on along the minus strand of BQNB010027254.1, from coordinate 9,295 downwards.
TCACGGATTCCTGGTTTAATTAGATCTTTATAGCACCTCTTATGATTGCACTGTCCATTTTGTTTGTTATTGTTTATTACTCCGTAAGATATAACTTTGCGATTACTTTCACTGACTAATGGAGTTACTTTCTGCTGTGTTCTATCTCTATAAATGATCCCCTCATTGAATCGTTGAACTGTTAATATAAATTGGATAATTAATTGTTCTATTTTTATGTTATTCTATTTATGTTACTTGACCGCATCTTCTCTCTGTGTTATGATTTTCACGCACGAACTATTTCATTAGATCTTCACTGCTGAAGTACATAAATTAGGTAAACCCTTCAATTAGAGTAGTTTATCCTTAATGTCTGCAGAAATATATTTAGCCCTACTGTGCCCAAAGAAAATGAGTGAATAGAATCCTGGTGGAAAATTCGACAGGTTGAGCATATTGTGTAATGGCTCAAAACGGGTAATTTCTTGGTATAAACCAAACCAGGTCGGTTTTGGTTACTAGAAACGCTTATGTCCAAAAATTTATGCTTATTGATTTATTTATAAATATAAATGTTATCATGCCATATATGATTGTGTGAGTATATTATTTGAAAAATAATGTTTGAATAATGGGATTTTGAATGTTAAATGCGTTGAAGAAACTTTTGTTGATTTTTGACCCATTTACATGTTGGATCAGTATCCTCTTTTTTATCCAAATGAACCCGTCCCAAGTAAATGAAATGCGGCATCCTTGAGAATATAGTTTATACCATGATTACTGAATAGTACATAGCAAACTTATCTGGCATCCTTGAGAATATAGTTTATACCATGATTACTGAATAGTACATAGCAAACTTATCTGTTTTGTTAACATGGAAGTTCAAAACCATTGAAGCTGTGCTAGATCACAAGAACATATTGCTTCAGATTTCCTGGCCCGAAGCTAGTTTTATCGGTGGTGTAGTGTTGGAAAACCATTTTATCTCTTCAATACCAGGTACTATAAAACCAACAGGTGTATTTGTGCTGATAATTACAAACTTGTCACAGAAGAAATTAGGGCTGATCACGGTCCGAAAACCGGATCGGGCCGGACCGAAAACCGATTTTGTCTGAAACACCGGGCCGAGGACCAGACCGAGATGGTCTTCGATCCATGTCTGAGTCGGTCCGGTTCGGTCTTCAGTCATGTCCAGTCCAACAAAGCATAATTGCTTTGTGCAAGGATCAAAGACCGAATATGAGGAAAATGATGAACCGAGGACCGGACCGAAATATGTTTAGTCCGGTCCGGTTTCCTGGTCCGGTCCGCGGTCTATTATGCTCGGCCCTAGAAGAAATACTTGGACCAGTTGAGTATTGGATACTAAAAAGCCGAGCAAGATTCGTTTTGTTCTTTTAAGTTCTTTATTTCCGCCCCTGAATGACTTTCTCATATTGTCACCGAGTACACGACTATCATTTCAACTAGTGTTGAATGCCCGTGACAAGATGGATGCGCATTTCACAGCAGCTCCGTTTCAAATATTTCATATCGGTTTTTACCAATGCTTTACAGTTGTTATCCCCTATTTTATTTTATCCCGAATTAACAAAGTGTTGATTACAAAAAGACAAGTGTAACTAGAAAATTCAGTTAAAACGATAGCTTGACGCTTTGACACGGTTAAAAGTTTCACAAAAAACCGTTGGAAGTGCGGGTCATTTTGGCTGGTAAACCGTCGAAATAGGTAAGTTTTTAGTTCAAGTTGAAACAGACGAGTCAGGCAGTCCGGCAAACATGCGGTTTCATCTGTTCTTTAATCAATCTACTACATCAAAGATAACATAGGAATTGTTATATTAGTTTACTAGTTGTCTAATCCGCCCGATGAGCAGGCTACTTTCATAGTCTTCTGTATTTAATTGTGTTTTACATAATACGTTATCCGTTTTAATCTTTTGTGTTGCATGCATTGTGATGAAATATGGACACCAAGTAATATAACGAGTCTAAATTATTATTAATACAACTTGCAAAAATAACAATAACATAACATTTATTAGATAAAACATGATTATTAGTTCATTGAAAATAGATGAAGTACAATTTGCAAAAATAAAACAAATATAGTGAATTTATTAGATTGTTTTATTGATGTCACTCGCATGACATAAAATCACTTTTCTAAATATCAAAAGCGTCGTCAGTAGCTATATATATATATATATATATGCAATTACAAAAGTTTATTAAGGATATATATGCAATTAGTAGTTTAAGTTGGATATATATGCAATATATATTGGCTGTTATCCCAAATACTTTAACCCATATCACAACAATAAGCAACCAATAAGCTCATATGAGCCGAATAAGCAAAGAAAGAAAGAGAGAAAATAGAAAGAAGTTTAGAGAGAGAAAGTAGAGAGGGAAATGAAGAATATTAGATTGAAGAGAGAGTTTGGAGGGTTACACATACAAGAAATGATAACCAACACCATCTCCATGTGTGGAGAGGGTCCTATTTATACCCTAAGCCAACATGTATGGCGTGGGCTTTCACTAATGGGCCAGGCTTGGCTTATCTTGGGCTTTGAGCCCGAAACATGGACAATATTAGCTTAAAGTTCAAGCCCGTTAATCCCGACTAGCCTATTACATAAAAACACTAATTACGACTAAGACGACCGATAACATTCTTGTTCGACTTATATAAAAATAAGGCTAACAATCTCCCCCAATGTTGAGGTCTTCTTTGATCTCCCCAACGTTGACATTCTTGATGGAGGTTATCTTGATTTGACTTTATCTTCCCGAATGTTGAAGATATGACGTTTGAGCTTTGTTTTCTTTGGTCTTGTCTTTGTCTTTTCTTGTTTGTAATGGCTTTGTTCATTCATGCTTTAGACGACCGATGACATTCTTTCGGTGTCATTTATGTGATTATGATCTTGAGCCTTCATCTTTTGACTTTGAGTTCTTGAGATCTTTAATCTTGCATCATCTCCTTGACTTGAATCATCTTGATTTGACTTTCTTGATCATCTTGTGCTCTTGACCGACATACTCATACTTATTGCATTCTTGTTTGACTTATATGAACATAAGGCTAACTATCTCCCCAAAATACGATTCTTGATTTGACTTTGAAGATCTTTGAGGAAGTTTAGTATCAACAATCTTGATGCTGAATGATTGACTTCGAAAGCTTGAGTATGAGTATGTGGTAATGAATCCGACTTCGCTGGAATGGGGCTGCAACACCGACGTTTGTACCTGCATTTGAATGTTAGTAATAAACAGCAGATATGGACGAAATGTCTTTGTCATTCGTCGATTTTAGGTTGCGATAACCACCGGTTCCCCGTTTTATAGTATAAATACTATACCTGTGATCAGGTAGATTCAAAGAATCTCCTTGATAGGGTTTCCAGCTCAAAGCGTAGGATCGTCTAACATATTTGTATTAGATTCATCGTGCTTGCTTGTTCTCATTACCAGAACGTCTCAAAGCAGACAACACGGTAAGAGTGAATCAGATAGTTACTATCTTTCTGATTAAGTCGTCAATTCATTTACTGGACCAAAATCGATATCCAGTTATCACAAGCTTGATTCATATAGAATCTTGCAAGTCACCTACCGCAGAGCTGTTTGAGGTTGACTCTAGAAGGATTTCCATTCGTCACTGTGAATACTAAAGAGTATCACTCTGAATGTTCTGGCAAGATCTCAAGGATAATGCGTAGGACTCTTTGTTACCAAATGTTGTTTAAGGGTGAACAACAAGTGTTATACATGGATTGTGTCCTAATGATATTTATTTTGATGATCTCTTCTGGCTATAGACTCGATTTGTGCACTTTGGTTTTAATACTCGGAGGCTGAAGCTGACTGCCACCTATTCAATATTAACAATCTCGGAGTGAGATGTCAATAGATAACATGTGTATCTCCGTGACAAATGAGACAAGTTTCTTTTGAGAGAAACTTGAATGGCTGGGAAGGGTTGTGCATTGCCTCACTGGGTCCATGACGTCTTTCTTCAATACCAACAATCATCTTTGTGATTTTGATAGATTATGTATTGACCCGGTTTCTGCCTAAGTTGTGTGGATGGCTGCTTTCTTTTCACCCTTTATCCAAACATTTCTTTTTAATTCTTCAACCCCTTCAATGCTTACCAAGACGTCATCACTAGCACCTTGTTGTGATTGTTCCAGTGTTAGCTCAATCTTAGTCGGCATTATTCCTTTTTCTTCATTCATCTCCAATCATACCTAAGGACTGCTATTTCTAACTATGGATTGTCATTGGGTAGATCCCTTCGGTTCTGGTTGTATCATAGGACTTATACCTAACCTTGACCACCTTATGACTTCATCGACTTCGTGAGTTAATTGGTTGTGGGTATAGAAATCGAACCATAAAACCTTTGATACAAACATTTTGAAATACTCCCCCTACACATGTGCATCGAGATTCAAAATTGTTACACATGAAGGAAATAGTTGCACTTAGAGTCTTAAAGATCACATTTTTCTATATCACATTTTAATTATATTTTCTCCTCTTATTTTAAATAATAAAACATTTAGTATTTGAAATACCAATTGATTAAAATTTAAGACATTAAAAATTCCATGGGGAGAAAAATTATACCATGATATTGCATGAATCCATTTTTCTGATAGCTCCCCTTCAACACAATATGTGGGATACCACTAATTTTTTAAAACTTGACATTACAAGGAAAAAATGATATTATACCACAATTATGTTGACGACGGAGTGAGATGCCTTAGTGAACAATGTATATTATTAATTGACATTATAATTTCCGCATTTTAATTTCACGGAATGTGTTTGGATACATAAAAATGACATTTATGAGATGTACACAACACATTAAAAGGCTTTGATTTAAAAGCTCCCCCTCAGAAATTGATTCACTTGTTACGTTTACATTGTTGAGCATTCTTTTTACCAATTGTACCAGTTATAAACATTGAATATTATACAAATTGTCAAATATATTGAGGAAATGAGTGTTGAACACACAATTTTAACAAATACCACTTTTTATGGAAAGATACCACAAATTATATTGTAGACAATTTGACATTGAAAGTTCTTTTTGAAAATTGTGTTCAACGGTTTTAAAAACCATGATAGAAGACTTCTCTTCTATTTAAAGAGTAAGCGCACTGAAACGTACACTCCCCTATTACATTCGGGTCCGAGTTATGCACTGAAATGTACATAAGTCATAAAGAAAAATTTAGAAATGACATGTTTTGAAACGTTTGAACTCTTGCTCGAACTTCATTTACACACCCGTGTCAATGTTAATCGACATTTCTAGGTATGTAAATGTTATCGATTCCAAGAGACATGTCGAGAAGATTCTTTTTGGTATTTTTGAAATTTTCTGATTTTATATTTTGTTTTTCTAGATTTTATATTTTTGTATTTTCTTTTTGTTGGTTTTATATTTTTGTATTTTCTTTTTCAAAAATATTTATAAATCAAAATAAAGAGAAAAATAAAAATATTTACAAATCGATGTTTGATGTATATCAAGCAGATTCGTTTGCCAGAACCTCCAGTTCTTCTGGAGTCAAACATCTCATACCGAGTCGTCTGATACGATACTTAAACCTATCTTCGGGTAAGGCTTTAGTAAACATGTCAGCCAACTGGTATTCAGTTCTGACAATGAATAATTCAACAATACCCTTTTCAACATGTTCCTTTATGAAGTGATATCTGACATCAATGTGCTTGGTATGGAAATGCTGGACTGGATTGCACGAGATGGCTATGGTTGCCTTTGAGTCACAATACATTGCTATTTTGTCAAAGTGGAAGCGATAATCTGTGAGTTGAGTTCTCAACCATAGAACTTGAGCGTAACACGCAGATAGAGACATATACTCGGCTTCTGCAGAAGACATTGAAGTGCAGTCCTGCGTATTTGATGACCAACTGACTAGCTTATCACCACCTAGAAATTGTATACCACCAGATGTGCTTTTACATGTATCGAGACAGCCTGCATGATCTGAATCTAAAAAAGCAGTTAGATTAAAGCTGGTGTCCTTCGGATACCAGAGTCCCATGTTAATGGTAATCATAAGGTACCGAAAGATCCGTTTAACCTCCCTGAGGTGTTTTTTAGTTGGTCTCGCTTGATAACGAGCACAATAACATGTTGCATGTGCAATATCCGGTCTACTTGCTGTTAAGTACATGAGTGCCCCGACCATGCTACGATATTTCGTTTGGTCAACAGGAGTTCCACTCAAGTTAGCATCTAGGGGTTTTGTAGCCATTGGAGTGCCAACTCTATCACATGAGGTCATACCATGCTTTTTAAGCATCTCTTGAGCATACTTAGCTTAATTTATAAAAATACCACGTGGGGATTGGTGGATCTGAATTCCTAAGAAGAATTTCAGCTCCCCCATCATAGACATTTCAAACTTGTTGTGCATTAATTTTTTCAAACCGTTTTGAAAGTTTTGGGTGCGTAGAGCCAAAAATAATGTCATCAACGTAAATTTGCACAAGCAATATGTCTTCCTCTTTTTAGTAATGAACAGATTTGGATCAATAGAACCTTTTGAGAACCCTTTGGTTACCAGGAAGTTAGAGAGATCATCATACCACGCCCTTGGAGCTTGTTTGAGTCCATATAATGCCTTTTTGAGATGGTAGACTTTGTCAGGATGATGTGGGTCTAAGAATCCGTCTGGTTGATTGACGTACACTTCTTCTTTTAGAGGACCGTTAAGAAAAGTTGTCTTTACGTCCATCTGATAGATAGGAAATGACTTGTGTGCAAAATACGCAACGAAGAACCGGACAGCTTCCAATCGAGCGACTGGAGCAAATGACTCTTTGAAGTCAATTCCTTCCTGCTGGTTGCATCCCTTAGCTGCAAGACGAGCTTTATTGCGAATTACAGTATTCTCCTCATCACGTTTGTTTTTCCAGAGCCACTTCATGTTAATGACATTTTTGCAGAGTGGTCTGTCGACTAATTCCCATACATCTAATCGATCAAACTGGTAAAGTTCTTCCTGTATCGCTTCAATCCATGCGGAATCAGCCATGGCTTCTTTGATGTTCTTTGGTTTGGTTTGACTCACGGTGAGTGCGAACATACACATCTCGTCATCTATTTCTAGCTGACGTCTTGTTCTAATTGATTGAGAAGGACTTCCAATGACTTGTTCTAACAGATGTTCTTTTGTCCAACGATGTTCTAAAGGATGTCGTTGATAGAATGTACGCATGTTTGACGAGTCAACATATCAAGAAGATGTCTCCCCTCGTTCTTGTACCGGTGTACTAAAGATGTTGATAAATTTATCTTCGTCAACTTGTGCATATTCTTTATTAGTTTCTGCTTGAATAATGTTCTCATTGGCATTGACAATTGGTGCTTGAGTTGGTGCTTGACTTGTAGTTTCAGGTGTTGTTTGAATGTTCAATGGAGGTGTATCTGCAACAACGGTTGTTGAAGTAGATGGATTTGTGTTTTGTTGTTGATGTTGATTAGGTGCATCAGTAGAAGTTACAGTGGAAGACTTTGACACAACTTGAGTAGTTCCATTGAGTAATTCATGGAACATCAAACTAAATAGAAAATCTATCTCATTTGACGTTGTTACTGTCTCAGCTGCTTGAGGAACATTTTCTTGATTTTGAGGACCGGGACTTAAACTGTCATGTTCAAGTGCCGTTGTTGGACATTGTGGAACGGGGTCGGAACTGACGTGATCTGACGCCATATGAGGCAATTCGTCAAAGTTAACATGAATGGTTTCGACTATCACTTTTGTTCTCTTGTTATATACTAGGTACGCTCTTGACTGTGTGGAATACCCTACAAAAATACATGAATCACCTTTTCCTTCATTTTATCAAGATTTTCACCATCTCTGACGATGTAGCAAAGAGAGGCAAAAATGTGAAAGAACTTAACAGACGGTTTCCGGCCATTGATGATGTGGTAAGGTGTTTTCTCATGTCGAGGATTACGAGTGAACAATTTTGAGTAAAACATGATGTGGCAATTGCTTCAGCCCAAAAGAACAAAGGAACTTTAGCGGCGCTTAACATTGTTCGAGCAACCTCAACAAGAGTACGGTTTCGTCTTTCGACAATGCCGTTTTATTCATGTGTTCGAGCAGTTTACGTTTGGTGTTCAATCCCTTCTTGAGCAAAGTATGCATGAAGAGTTTTATTCAAAAATTCTATGCCTTTGTCACTTTGAACTGTTCTAACTTGAGCATGAAGTCCTCTTTGAACAAGTTTGAGTAAATCGATGAGAACTTCTGGTGTTTCGTCTTTGGATTTCAAGAAATGAGTCTAAGTATATCGTGAATAATCGTCAACAATTACCAACACGTATTTATTACCATTAAAGCTTTCTACCCTTATGGGACCACATAAGTCCATGTGTAGAATTTGTAAAGATGATATTTGACGAATTTCAATTTTGGAAGGCCAGTCACAATATCATATTTCAAAAGCAAGTTGATGCTATCAAAGTTTAGATGTGAAAGACGACGATGCCATAACCATGCTTGTGACGATGTAGCTTTAGCCATTAAGCAAATTGGATTGGGAGAAGATGTGTCTTGAAGAGTGATGGAGTAAAGATCTATGCCACGAGAACCTGTGAGAAGATCATTTCCTTTCAAATCATGAATATAACATGTAGACTTTCGAAAAGGAACTTCCAAATCTGCATTACAGAATTGACCAAAAGAGAACAAATTATGATTAAGCCCTTCGACGTTATAAACCCTTTTGATAGTTACATTCCATTGAACCAGATCTTCATAACCAAGAATCGATGCAATTTGATCATTTTCAAACTTTACCGTACCCAAAATTTTTTCTACAAAATTACTTAAAAGCTTGAGATTCCCCGTCATGTGCTTTGAGCACCTAGAGTCGACGATTAATAGAATTATCTCTACGAGCTGCATAATAATTAGAAGACAATGAAGTATTGGACAGAGTGGAACACCTAGGAGTCATAGGTTCCAAAATATCAGTAGTTCTAGATTCATTTCCTAGAGGCATACTAACATTTGTGTTGACATTTCCTATTGAGGACTTAGGTTTCCATTTGTATCAAGATGGTGTAAACTTAGGATACCACCAACTACATGTCTTAATAACATGCTCATATAGCTTCCTAACAGTGCTTCTCGGTTTTTGGTTAGTGGATTCTGAAGCAACTGTTCTCCTAAGGGGTGTTGCAACAGATTGGTTCACATTTCATTTGGGTTCTCTAGTACTA